>WSYH01002258.1:0-91935 GCA_036426205.1 Ascaphus truei | reverse complement strand
CCTTTTGCGTATTGGGCACTCACATTTATTTACCTGGACATACCAACAATTGATTTTGTACAGTAATCTTAAATCAATCTTTTTTTTAAAACATCCGAACATTCTACTGTTTATTATCATGGATGTATTTACATACTCTAGAGCCCTGATCTAGGAGGTTTTCCTCCATTTTTCCTGTATTGTATTCTTATCAGTGGCTCGAGTATATGCAAAAACTGGGTAATATCTGGTTGACAGAATTTTTGCTGGATCACTTTAATTATCAAGTAATGTATATATTTAAATATCAACCTTTTACTTTGGAATAGCACTAACACAATACAGTTCACATACAGACAATAGTTAAGCCATATGAACAGTGGACAAATCACACATCATGGAAAACACCAATGATTCTACGCTAATTAATTTTGACATTGCTTTAACCACTGATACCTACAGTATGTTTCTAATTGTGTGGATAACACTTGGAGAGAAAAAAGAGCTGTCCAAGTATCTAAAGACACACACAGAGTTCCTCTCACTGAACACTCAGACCTACAGTACCATTATATTTCTCAAGATTGGAAAAATGTCTGAGTCAAGACGTCCACCTTTGGTGGCATGTAGCCATACCCGAAGATTACTTAAAGGTAAGAAGAATTCCCAGAGGTTTGAGAATCAAGAAATTATCTTATTTTGGGTTACAGATTAAAGAATTTGATTTACAGTGGATACAAGTCCTAAATGATTGTTCGTTTAGACTCATAGAACTTATCATTGAATGTAAAACAGCAGAAATGGTGTCCCTTGAAAGTAGCATCAAAGATGTTCAGATCAATTGGACAAATTCCACACCACACAAGAGTCTGTGACTAATGACAGAAAACATCAACTCAATAGAGAAATAAATAATGGAACAAAAATTAAAAAGTTTTAACGAGACAATATGAATTATATGCAGATTCAATTTTATATTTGGCAGAACCAAATCACCCACCAAGATAAATGGGAAGATGGCAACAAGGAAGGACAGATAATCAAAGAAATAATTCCAATAATTCTACACCGCGTTGATCCATCTTGAAGGAGAAGAAAAACCAGACGGAGGTGTTGAGTGCTTCTGACGCATCGGATAGTGACAATAGGTCCTTTGCTGTGTCATTTTCTAGCAATGAGTAAATAGAGAAACATGAAAATTGGAGAGAACCAGCTCAGGAGGGACCACGTGGCATTACTCTACAAAGAAAAAACACATCCCCTGTCTTTGTTTACTCAACGTGACACAAAAAAACTACAAAGGACTAGACGTTCAAAGAGAAAAGCCAGCCAACGAAAGAAAGAAACATCATTAGATCAGACCGACAACAATGTTATCAACGTATCAGGGACTGATATAACGGAGAGTGAAGTAACACTTTTGAACAAGTGGCGCATCTTCGCCCCCTCTTAAAATTTCAAATTGTTTGAAACTACTATAGATTTTCAAAGCTTTGTTAGAAATCTGGTTTTGAAAAAATTCTTCAGTATCATTAAAAGTATTGATGAACGAATGCTCCCGCTGGGGGATCTTTGGGCACTTGTGTGCCTACTTCCCCTCACAGGGACTTGGCATGCCCGCTTTCATTGGATCAACCCAGTAAGAGAACACTTTCTACTTTTTCTGATTTTTGCTCCTTACAAGACATGAATTATCTATGAGAGGAATTTAATGTTGAGATAGATGATAACAATGACATTTCTTCCCTTTTGGGTTGTATTGATTCTGGACATAGGAACAAATCCATGTTTTACCATATACATTGTGATGGTGAAGGTGTACCAAGGCCAGTAAATAAAGGTATTATACCCAGCTGGGTGCCCCTGAGTCATATTGGGAATGTAGAGTGTCAGCATTGCAGCCCACTAATGGCTGCAACCACGTAATTGTGTTAGAACGGTCTGTGTGTGTCCCGCTAGGTATAAGGGTGTAACGCTTGCGCTGCCCACAAGCAAGACAGGACCCCGGTACTGAGGTGGGGAAGTATAGAACCACACACCCACAGCAGCGGAAGCGTGCCTGGCAGGTGGATGGTCAAACATAGTTGGGTCTGGGATGGATAGAATGGGTTAGTTCTGATACTTGCCAAGGTCTTGAAATGGAGAGGTTAGAATAGTCAAAGTCTGTTAAACCGTGGTCTGGGGTTGGAGAGGTAAGAATCGTGGAAGACCGTATAGCCGTTGTCTGGGTTGGTGTCAGGGTCGCCTAGACCTCCTGCCTAGCCATAGCTTCCTTGTCCACTGGGTGTGCTGCTGCCTTCTGTTGGCTCTGGGTTCTTCTGTCTGTCTGTCTTCTTGTTGCTCCTGTCTCTGTCCTTATAGCTTGTTTTCCTGTCTGTTGCTTTTGCCTTTGCTTGAAGTCAGACTCCTTATGCACATGCTTCTGATTCCTGATCTGTTTCTGTACCTGTACCTGTATTATAGAAGTCTGTTCACAGTAAAAGCCCTTGCTGGTAATCTGGCTTGTCCCTGTTTGTTCCTGTTCTCAGTCCCTGCCCCCAGACCTGTCCTGCCTCGTCTGTCCTGTTCCAGTCTCCTCGTTGCCGACCTCTGCTTGTTACCTGACTTCGCTACCTGCTGCCTGCCTCGGACCCCTGCTTGTTACCTGACCGCTACCTGCCGCCTGCCTCGGACCCCTGCTTGTAACCCCTACTTCGCTTCCTGCTGTCCCGGCCACCGAGATCCTACCCGCCACAGGAGTCTCCCATGACAGTTGGAGAGGTTCGCAGAGTCGAGGGTATACCGGGGTCAATATCCAGAGGGGTTCAGAAGTCAAGCCGGGTCAGTTCATGTACAGTAGAATCAAACTGTAGGAAGGAACACAAGACAAGGAGCAAGGCACAACAGACGAAGGAGATCAAGGCTACAACAAGTTATGCTCAGCAAAGCAGGAAGGGAACTGCAGGGTATTTGTAGAACACAGGAACCAGTAGCAAAGGATGTGGAACAGAGGCGCGGCCTCCGTGGAGGCAAGGATTGGCTGCAGGAGACAAGTGGGCTAGATGAGTACTTGCCAGGCAGCTGGAGAGCGGTACACGGCGTCACGTGTGCGGGCCGCGGACGAGAGTAGCGAGGCACGGCCAAGGGGGCGGAGCTAAGCACCATGGCACTCTAGAAGAGCTGCGCGTTCACGCGCGCTCTGTAAGCAGAGCGGGGGTGCCAGAGTGGCTGCAAGTCTGTGAATGTGTTAGAATTGTCTGTGTGTGTCCTGCTAAGACAACATCATTATACTAAATTACATTGTATGAGTGCGGTCACAGTTATGGATTAGTTATGAGTATTGCAACAATGTTTCACTGCCAAACCAAAAAGAGGAAAAACGTTTTTAAACTTCAGCCGCTTTTTCACACAGCACAGAAGCAGGGAGCTAACTTATGTTAGGAGTATGCGAGCGCTATGAAATTTGGTGTGAGTGCTGCTGGGGTACAAACAGTAAAGCAGTTATGTTTTCCTTATTATTAACTTTTATACAAAGTCATGAATGAAAGTTCCTCTCTTTTTAGCACATTAAAGTTATGAGAGTAAAGAAATTAACATTCAGACAGGCAGGGCAGCGGATACATTGGGGATTCACAAGTACAGTATATGACCGGCAATTCCGGTGAGTGAATCATGCATACCTGAAGTGTGGACTTCTGAGGCAACCTGCTGATGCGTCGCCAGGCTGTCGGTAGAAGTCCGGATTTAACAAAGACAGTGATAGATCACAGTGTTACTTTAGAAGGATTTATTATAAACAGTTTGCCCAGCAGATGTCCAGATGTCCGGGACAGAGGTAGACATTCTGCCACCATAGAAGGGGCTTGGTTAGGTATGCTAAATGGCTCAGATGCAATGTTAGCGCATGACCCTCGGCATACCATGAAGCCCCTTGCCCGGCTGCATGAACTGTTGGCAACTCTGCGATAGGGTGGGGGTTTGTTTCCCATGCCGAGATTGGCTGCACATAGTACAGATAGGCTTGAATAGTTTTAAAAGTCCGTGCAGTCAGTGGGGACGGGAGATTCATGTAAGATACATTGTGCGGTACAAAGACTATTCCATCGTAACTAAGATTTGTACCCCGCTTCAAGAATTCATTAGAACTAAGGATTTGCAAACGAATCCTGCAAGGGCAGAACGAAAAGATTACTTTTGGTGGAGAAACAGGGGTCACATGCGGCGCCCCTAGCCAAAGTGTCTCACGGCTCTATTTGCGCACCATCCACGCTCCTGGGAATTGGAGACTTTATTTCTGTGAAGTTCGTTCCGTGGACATTTTATTTCATATTGCCCTGTTCCAGTAAGTGTTTATTCGTGTTATTTTGTAAATCAAGCTGTGTGTGTTTCTCGTGTAAATAAATCACAATTTATTTTATCTCACGCTTTGATCAATCAAAGCATCCGGTAATTAAGATTTAAAAGCATTGGTCTCCCGTGACATACATCTTTTAATACACTGTATATTTTTTGTTATGTGTATCATCGGTTTTTACTATTAATATTATCAGTTAAAGTTTATTATTTTTTGTCCTATGTCATATGGTCTGGTGGGACCTTTATGTGGTCTGTTTCCGTTGGGATTTTGTGGTAACAGTTATTAAACTGTTACTTTTTGTATATTTCTGTTCTCATGTACAGTATCAAGAGTGCAGCTTATAGTGACTTGAGTGACCCCTTGTGGTCATTTGCTAGTGTTTTGCATTATTGTTTTCCCTTTGCACCAGTTACTTTATTATTTTCATATATGGTGAGCGATGTGTCTTTGTGTGTCTGTTATGTTATTTAGGGGGTCCTGTCTACCTCCTTTTCTATACCTCAGCTCCCATAGTACTTTCGCGTATGTTACATTTGTAGTTGTGTTCTGGCACTTTACCCTATACCTCTAATACCTCGATAAGCTATTTCTCCTGCTTATTATTTTCTACTTTATATATCCTTTTTTCTCCCCTGTTTTGCATTTCGGACCTTGTGTTATTTTTGCTTTGGTGCACTGTAGGTCTGATATGTCAGGGTTTCTTGCTTCCAAGCCAGACTTCAACGCTTGGAAGGATGAGGCCGCTAGTTTATTATCCAACACTACTGCAACATCCGCTACAATCATTACTCCCACATACGATATAAATAAATATTTTATTGAACTTGATAAAGCTCTTTCCTCACATACAAAGATCTGGTGGGAAGTGGCCAGTCTGGAAACCTACATTACTTCAGATTTGGTCCCAAGGGGACTAAGGGTAAATCTTCCCTCCTCCCCACCAGATTGAGGATGATACTTTTCTGAAAGACTGGGAGGATGTTCTGTTGAGCTACTCCTTATGAAACTCTTGATTAAATATGAGAATACAAAACTTAAAAAGATAAAAGTTGAAATTAATCTTTTATTATCAGAGGTTGACTCCTGGAAGGATAATGTTAACTTCATTGATCTGTAAAATAAACTTAAGGGACATATTGACAAACTGACAGCGGACATTAAAGAAAGGAAAGTACGTAAATTCGCACGCGACACTCTTGACTTTAAAGAAAACAAAATCTTTCGATATAAAATTAATCAAATAATCCGTAATAAGGCCAAAACTACACCTAGGGGTCTGGACTCGTCCACGGAGTGGGAAACTTCAGCGAGTGATACTGAACCTGACTCTCAAGTTTCCAACAGAAGTGACTGTCACAACATAGTTAACGCCCTACCATCTACGTCTACCTTATACCTTAACTCTACTTTTTTAGAATGCCCTGGCCCAAATTACACCATCCCAGGGCAAGGAAGACGAGGAGGGGGGCGGACAGACAACCTAAGAGACCACATAGTATGGGCGTACAAGGAGCAAAGCAAAATGAGACCATTCAGGAGGGGACGGGGTCGACGCAAATAATCAACCTCTCGAGCAAAATACTCAATGACGCAAATCTTAGTGTCCTATCTAAGGTTCTGACCCTCTGTCCGACCAATAACATCAACATTTTGGGGAGTATTAAAGACCTACATCTCTTTTCGAGAAAGTTGTCTCTTCATAAGTTTTTCAGGAGAAGGCAACTAGCACAAAGTATTAACACCCCCTCAAAAGAGTTTGATCAAAGGGATCATGCTCTACTGGATGCAATGCAGGTTTTTTTTTATGAGAGTTCCAGACCACCAAGTGAAGGTCCTTTCACTACCCTACGCAACAAATCTAAATTTACTCCTTCTCTCAGTACTTGCAGTAATGTCGATGTCTTTACTCAGTTGGTGACACGTGACCTCAAACACCTCTCCCAAACAGGGTTAGGGGATAAAGTCAACTACAATCTCAATTTTGTTCAATATAGTGCACTCAAAGATTTGGAGACAGATGACTCGATCACTATCAAGCCCTCTGACAAAGGGGGCAATAGGGTCTTATTAGATTCCACGATGTACGTGACCGAATGCCTACGACTCCTTGCAGATAGGAAGTGCTACACCATCCTTGATAGTGATCCCACAAAACAATTTTTATCTGAACTGTCATCTATATTGAAATCTGGTATTGACAGTAAATTCATCTCTAAAAATGAATCAGAGATCATCTATATTAAGAACCCGACAGTTGCGACCTTTTATCAGCTGCCAAAAGTCCACAAAGGTAAATATCTTCCTCCGGGAATACCTATTGTCTGGTGGTAGATAATCTTACATCTCATGCGAGGATATATTTGGACTCTTTCCTTCACCCTTTTGTGGGCTCTTTACCATCTTACTTGAAAGACACAAAGGCAGCCCTGTCGCAGCTAGAAGGGATTACTCTGGATGTCAATACCCTCTTGGAAGGGATTGACATTGAAAGTCTGTACACCATTATCCCTCATGAGTTCGGCATTAAAGCCGTCGCTCATTATCTCCAAGCAAGAGATGTAAATGCACACAATCATTGTTCTGACGAAAAACTTATTTTTATTTGACAAAAAGATCTATCACCAAATTCAGGGCACCGCCATGGGCACCACGTGTGCTCCCACCTGTGCCAATTTATATCTAGGCTGGTGGGAGGAAGCCATTGTGTTCATTGAAGGCAACATCGAGTAAACTGCTCATATCGATCTTTGGATCAGATACATTGATGATGTGTTGGTGCTCTGGACAGGTACAGTGAGTTACTGAGAAGTTTCATTCATACACTGAATACAAATCAGTTCAATCTAACACTTACGTTTGAGGTTCATTATGCTAAAATCAATTTTCTTGATTTAACAATCAGTAGGAGGGATGATGGTTAACTTACTACTACTACTACTTATCGAAAACCCACCTCAACTAATAGTCTGCTTATGGCAGACAGCCATCATCCTTCCTATATTATTAACAGTATCGCTACTGGGCAATTTTTGCACTCAAGGCGAAACTATTCGGAAACAAGCGAGTTCAGGAAACAAGCTATGGATTTGAGGAATCATTTTATTGAAAAGGGGTATAAAAATAAAGTCATCAAAAGGGCCTACCATCGAGCCCTGCATACCCCCAGACCTACACTCCTCACTGACCACATACAGACGAACAGGACCGAACCAGATACCATCCGTTTTATCGGTACCTTTAGTTATCAGCGGGATACAGTACATTACGCCATATCCTGGGCAAACATTGGCATCTATTACTTGAGGATCCAGATCTGTCACAGGTGTTAAGATCAACTCCTATGATGGTGAGCCGACATGCAAAGAGCCTTAAGGACAGACTAGTACACAGTCATTTCCAGACTAAAGCTGTAAGAACTTGGTTAGGGCCTAATCCACGTGGCACATTCACATGTGGTCGCTGTAAGGCTTGCCTTTTATTAGGATGAGTAAAGTATTTACAGACTCAGATGCCAAGACTACGTATCAGGTTAATACCTTTATTAATTGCCTTACTACAGATGTGGTCTACCTTATCATATGTCGCTGCGGCAAACAATATGTTGGGGAGACCCATAGGGTTTTTAAAATACGTATACTTGAGCACCTTGGCTCCATTCATAATTCACAAGACACACCTGTTGCCAGACATGTCAACATTATGCACCATGGAGACGTAACTGCTTTATGCTTTATGGGTATTGCACATGTTCCCTGGGGCCCCCTCAAGGGCGACTGGGACCGCAAACTACTACAGTGTGAATGTAAATGGATTCATACACTCAACACGTTATCACCCCATGGCCTTAATGAGGGCTTTATTTTCTCCTCTTCTCTTTAGATCTACATGATAGTGTCTGTTCATTGCCAGCTTAGGTTTAGTTTAGTTACATCATCCTACCATTTTCTTTTTGGTTCATATTTATATGGGACTAGTGGGATCCAGATATATAGTCAATATTTAACTTTTAGTAGGGTCCGTTTTGACTTTCTTAGGCGGATCCGTCAGTTTAGTACACTTCTACATCAAAACATTCCTGTTTATTGCCCCTGGTTTGTCTATATGTGGCCATACATTTTTAACTTATATATGTGCATACCCAGCATATCTCTGTCTCAGGAGTATACGGTTTACCCTGTTGGCATCTACTGCTGTGTGTACTAGCATAATTTAGGGTGTCTGCTTTTGCTGCCAGCTCTCTCTACATTGTGTTCTTTGGCTTAAATAATGTTACTCTTTCTTTGCTATTTTTTGGCTGTGTTACTTATTGCGTGGTATGAGCAGTATTCCCCTCCTCCACCACGAATACAAGCGCAATGATTGGTTGCGATCTGAAAAACTCATGTTTGTCTTACCGGCATATAAGACCTCACCTACCATCTATATAGGACTCCTCCTCCCCCTGTGAAGAAGCGCGTGTGATGGGCGAAACGGCCATCTGGGCATAGTGACATCAGCACTCTGATGGTCACGGATGGTGGGACAGGGCACGCATTTGCAGTGGTTCCTGCTATTGGGTTACGAGTATTCTGCACACCATGCGGTCAGGTCGTATTTTTGGTACACTATGGTACTTCTGCTTATTTGTGCCTGATACCGCTTGTTTTGACTTCATTATTTTACTCCACTATTTGACCTGTGTTATGGTGTACTGTATACCAGCATTAAGTCTCACTGTGGACTTTATCACTGGTTTCTGCTTACCTAAGAGCTCAATATTCATCATTGTATACTTGTGACATATCCGTATATGTATAGCATGGTGACATTCTTTTTGTTGCCCTCTCTGGATTGCACTGGTTAGTGTGGATATATACTTTATGGTCCTACTTATTGCCTATACTATATAAGGTCCTGGTTTATAGGGTCACTGTACCCATGATGATATACTGTGTTTATCATTGCCAGTGTTGCTCTCCACTAACTCTCTGTCTCGCCATTTGGGGACTTTTAATACACTGTATATATTTTGTTATATGTATCGTCAGTTTTTACTATTAATATTATCAATTAAAGTTTATTATTTTTGTCCTTTGCCATATGGTCTGGTGGGACATTTATGTGGTCTGTTTCCATTGGGATTTTGTGGTAACAGTTATTAAACTGTTACTTTTCGTATATTTCTGTTCTCATGTATCAAGAGTGCAGCTTATAGGGACTTGAGTGACCCCTTTTGGTCATTTGCTAGTGTTTTGCATTATTGTTTTCCCTTTGCACCGGTTACTTTATTATTTTCATATACTGTATGGTGAGCGATGTGTCTTTGTGTGTCTGTTACAGTATTTTTCTTTCTCAGTTGAATAATGTTCTAGACCTGGGAATATTATTACAATTAATTAATGACAAATATAGGGCTTTTCTTTTTGTTGCTGATTTAGTAGTCCCTATCTTTCACCATCTCCCAAATATCTATAAGACTCTAACCTGCCCTCCTGGCAGGCCCATTATATTGAGCATTGGATCTTTGGGAGATGATCTATCAAGATACAGTACTGTATATTGATAGTTTCCTAATGCTTTTGGTACATCAATTACCATCATACTTGAGAGACTCCATGGATCTACTCAATGCACTTGACAATTTGATGGGGTCACACACACAATTGAGTAACAATTTATGTCATGTCACTTTACACTATCATCTATCACCAACATGGCATTTCAGCCATTCAAAACTTTTTAGGCACTTCTTACACCTCACCATCACAAATCACTTTCATTGTTGAATCTATCTTATTTTTATTTGCACATAATTATTTTTTATTCAACAAACATTATTATTTACAACAGGCACTGCTAGGGGCACATCCTTTGCACCTTCTTGCGCAAATTAATTAATGGGTTATTGGGCACAAAAACATTTTTACAGTGACTAATAAATATAGGCACAATATTATTTTTTATCGTAGATTTATTGATGACCTTATTTTAATTTGGGAGGGTGGCACTTATTTATTGAAAACATTTGTGGAGACTCTGAACAATAATGAATTTAATTAGCATTTTATATATACTGTTCACATACAACACATCACATATTTAGATGAGCTGTTGTTTATTGAGATGGAAAATTCTGTTCAGAGCGATAGCTTTCGAAAAGAGAATTCTTTTCTAAAAGCAACTAGAAGTCATCCGAGATCCCTCATTCAAGGGATACCAAAGGGTCAATTTCTAAGATTCAGGAGAATTTACTTCAATACAGATATGTTTATTGAACAGTCCAGAGATTTGGCCTTGAAGTTAAACAAAGTGGCTAAAGATTCAACAGCATACAGCTTTTTAAAATGCCTTAAATACATCTAGGACAGATTTATTAAAGGGCAATGTTAATGAGAACTCTAAAAAGAAAAAGAAAGAGTTCAGGAAGAACTTCAGTGATGATAGCCCTATATTTAAAACATAGTTTAGTCGTCATTCTGAAGACATTAAATCTATGATAATGAAACATTGGCATGTTCATAAATTGGATTCAGTGCTCATACCATTCATCCAGAATAAACCCAAATTCAAATTTAGGAAAGCGAATACACTCTCAACACATTTGTCCCCGAATCTGTATAAGGCTCCTACAAAACAAACAAAAGGTTTTTCACATCCTAGAGGATTTCACAAATGTGGTTTTTGTAGTGTATTCAAATCCATTAATCGATCTGTTCACGAGTTACTAAAGATAAATACAAGGTAAAAAATGTAATAACTTGTAACACTAATCATGTCATTTACGTTTTAATATATGTAAATGGATTGAAAACTGGTTAAAGGACAGACAACAGAGGGTTGTCATAAATGGAACTTTTTCAGGTTGGGCTAAAGTCGTGAGTGGAGTACCTCAGGGATCGGTATTGGTACCCCTACTTTTTAATTTAACTTGTTTATTAATGACCTTGAGGTTGGGATCGAGAGCAAAGTCTCCATCTTTGCTGATGATACTAAATTGTGTAAGGTAGTAGAATCAGAGCAGGATGTAATTTCTCTTCAGAAGGACTTGGAGAGACAGGAAATGTGGGCAGGTAAATGGCAGATGAGGTTTAATACAGATAAATGTATTGTAATGCATTTGGGATGCAAGAATAAAAAGGCGACACAAATTAAATGGGGATAAATTGGGGGAATCCTTGATGGAGAAGGATTTAGGAGTGCTTGTACACAGCAGGCTTAGCAATAGTGCCCAAAGTCATGCAGTAGCTGCAAAGGCAAACAAGATCTTATCTTGCATTAAACGGGCAATGGATGGAAGGGAAGTAAACATAATTATGCCCCTTTATAAAGCATTAGTACGACCACACCTTGAATATGGAGCACAATTTTGGGCACCAATCCTAAGAAAAGACATTCTGGAACTAGAGAGAGTGCAGAGAAGAGCCACCAAATTAATAAAGGGGATGGACAATCTAACTTATGAGGAGAGGCTAGCTAAATTAGATTTATTTACAATAGGAAAGAGTCGTCTAAGAGGGGATATGATAACTATATACAAATATATTCGGGGACAATACAAGGAGCTTTTAAAAAAACTATTCATCCCACGGACAGTACAAAGGACTCGGGCCATCCCTTAAGGTTGGAGGAAAGGAGATTTCACCAGCAACAAAGGAAAGTGTTCTTTACAGTAAGGTTAGTTCAAATGTGGAATTCATTACCCATGGAGACTGTGATGGCAGATACAATAGATTTTTTCAAAAAAAGGTTGGGCATCTTTTTTAGAAAGGAAAGGTACAGTATACAGGGATATATCAAAAAAGTATACATGGGAAGGATGTTGATCCAGGGATTAATCTGATTGCCAATTCTTGGAGTCAGGAAGGAATTTATTTTTCCCTTTATGAGTAATCATTGGATGATAGGACTCTGGGGTTTTTTGTTTGCCTTCCTCTGAATCAATAAGTAAATATGGATATAGGATAAATATATATATAGGATAAAGTATCTGTTGTCTAAATTTAGCATAGGTTGAATTTGATGGACGTACGTCTTTCAACCTCATCTACTATGTAACTATGTAACCTTTAGTGTCAGTACACCATGGGTGATGTCATTTTGTGTGGGTGGGCCTTCTGGTTGATGGTCCCTACAAATGCTGGCACCTTGAGAAGAACAGTACTCTTTGACAAAGTGCACAGATACAAGCAAGAGAGCTGTTTGCGGAAATCTGTCTGGGTCTGGCGCAAAAGCCCCACCTCCGAGATGTGAGTGGCTCAGCGCAGAGCCAGTGCCCAACATTGCTACTGTGTGCCCCTACCCTCTACTCTCCATCAGAGGGAGTGGACACAGTGAGCACCAACCAGATAGCTCTACCCAAACGGAGGGAGGAGTCGGACGCGAGTTGCCGCACCCTCAGTTCCTCGGAGCTGGTGACCAAGACAGAGCTCTTTTGCAAGTGCTTAGGATTCTAGTCGTCCACATCCAGAATAGTATGGCTGATTGTCGACTGACCACCTACCAACTTCCAGGAGGCTTCTTGATAGTGTAGATAGCTGGTCGAAAGTTCCTGCGGTGCTTGTGCTCCCAATGCAGGACATCCGGAGGCGAGCCCAGTACCACAGCTCTCTACATGCAGTGCGGTACATTCTACTTATGGACTGTAGTACCGCTCATCTCAATCGGGGCCCAGCCGGAAGGCTCGTACGTGACACTGACCGAAGTGGACAGCCTCGACGCTGTGACCACCCAGGGTCAGTGTGCCATAAAGGACGTTCTACGGGGTCCGTGCACCCCGGTTCCAGACACGGTTCAAGGACCGGAACCCCCGATGATCCAGAACCAAAGGGTAAGGTGACTGCCCTGGGCAAGTTGGGTGCGCTTGAACTGGTGGCGAAGGAGCGGGACCGCTTCGTGCCAATTGCCACCAGTGACTGCGAGGTGCCCCGAGGCCATTTCCCCTGCAGAGGTGTCCCTGCCCCTATCATCAGACGATGACCATGACAGCCTCTCATCGGTGGTGATGTGCCAACCGGCGAACAACTCCAGCGGTGCTGCCAAAAAAGAATCACCTTCTCGTGATGTGGAGAGAGCAAGTCCCGAGTTTCCAAGACAGCAGACGCTGGTGTGGCCTGAACCGCAGTAAAGCCCCACGGCCTTGGAGGCTCCCAGTGTCATCGACAAGGTACCTGCGGCAGATCCAAAGGACCGGACGACCATCGCGAGCCAGCGGAGCGGTGAGGAACCACCCCTTTACTCCTGACAGGCCACGGCGGAGGAATCTGGAGACGAGGCCCAGCCCGGCACTTACTTCTTCGTGAAGAACCATGCCGAGTATCTGATGCCAAGCCCAGCGGATGAAGTATTTCCGGTGCGGGACCTGGACCTGTACCGGGACTCCGCGATGTCACCTGTAGATGACGTCACTTTCGTTTCGACCGCCAGAGTGGACCGGAACTATGCTGCAACTGCTCTGGTGAGTACTGCCCTCTCTAGGGAATACATGGAACCTTATACAGTATGCAGGTGGTTAAGGGCCGAGGGAAGCGAAGGCCTGTAGACCCGAGTTCTAAAAAGATCCCAAATGGTCGTGGCATTGCCCGACTCAAGAACTCTGCAAAGGACTATGCTGTTTCCCAGTCTACAACCCCTAGTACCAGTGCCCCTGCCCCATCTAGTTCGGGGTCCCGTTCTAGCCACCTTGGGTCCAGGGGTAAGACAAAGAAAGCCCCCACATTATGCACGGACTGGTGGTATTGGGTAATGTCAGATGAGGGGTCTGATGGGGAAATTCCTTTATCAAGCACAGTCCCTGTAATGAATTCTCCTATTTATAGGACCGTGTTCAGGGGTAGACCTAAAAGTTCGCTTTCATATTTCTCTGGTACTTCTGGTACTTCTGGTATATCTTCTAGGGTAGATACAGATGACGAGTCAGTATCTTCACCAGGGTCAACAGGTACTATCCATAAATGGTGGGACCCCTTATCAGGGATACTCGGTGCCCATGAATTGCACCCGGTTTCTATTAATTGATGGACCATTGGTGGGATGAGGGAATTTACTCTACCGAAGAGGTAGCTGAGGAGGTCAGAAAAAGAGTCAAGGAGAAAAAAGTTAGGCATTGTCATACCTAAAGGGCCTTCCATGCTGGAAGTGGAGTGTAGGCTGAGGGATCTTCATTGATAGAGTAGAGTACAGACCTGAGAATGGTCCCTCTAGGTCATACTTTGTAAAAGTAGCAGATCAAACTGGGCTCATAGTACATAAACTGGATCCCAGGCATTATTATTAGTACAGGATTGTCCCTGTTAGAGAAATCCCAGTCACCAGTTATCACCCTCCTAAGATGGGTGGGTAAATAATCTGTATGTACATAGGATGGTATTAACTGTGTAACCTGTTAATGTATTTATGTATTTGTTGCAGGTTACTCACCTACAGGATGGTCCAGCAAATGTAGGTCCAAGTGGGGACCATTAGATTCCACCAGAAGGAGAGTGTAGCCCTGGCTGGTTTGGGCTACCAGTCTGCCCTCTTCCTGGCAGTAAGCCCTAGTAAAAGCAGGCTTTCCAGGAGTAATCATGGGTTTTCCCCACTTCTTTTCAGCCTCACTGAGTCACAGAGAAACCAGGCCGTGTGTCCAATCAGGGGCATAGGGCTGGTTCTTGCTTTGCCTGTACTTAATGAGCTGCACTTCCTGATTAAGCCAGTTTTGCCTCTATCTTTGAGAGAGGCCAGTCTATCCAAACCAGTTGACAGGGCTCTGTCAATCTGTGGGCCCTCCCTTAGGGGAGCAGCGGGAGACTATTCCTCCTACTCCACCAGGGAGTAGAGGAAGAGCAAGGACATATCCTGGTGCCCTAGGCCGGGAGTGAAAGATCAAGGGACATCCTGAGGGTGAAGCCCTAAGCTCTACTGTTGCTGGTGTATAAGTTGTACATCTGTAAAGAGTAATAATGTTTTACTGTTTCACCATACTGTACCTTCTTGCCTGAGACTGAAACCTATCAGGTAGAAGAGTAAATAAGTTCTCCTGCAGGGATTTCTAGGTAGGTAGATAGATAGAGAAAACAAATGACAGGCAGGCGCACTGAGGGATGCTAACACTTTATTAATTATTGATATAGAGAAACAACGCAACAATAGACAACCAAGGTCTATTGATTGGGAAGAATTTAAAACAAAACAAGGTATTAAAATATCTGGTTAGCCACCAGTACAAATGGGGGATGGGAACAAGTGAATACTAAATAACTATGTACTGCAGAGGGGGTCCGGACCGATCTGGGTACATACCCTATGTAAGGAAGGGGAGTGAAGTGTAGAGACATGCTCCCTCCAACTGCAAACTCCAAAAGGGAAAGCCACACGTGATAGATAGATAGATAGATAGATAGATAGATAGATAGATAGATAGATAATAGTCCGCGGGATCAAAGCAGGGAGAGTTCATGGTAATTCTTGACAATCTGACAATACAGCATCTGTGTGACCCCTACATGCACGTACCCCCTAAAACCTGTCTGGACCCTGCTCTTGGCCTCCCTCATGCCCACACCCAATAAAAATCACCCTCTCCTCCTTTCTTGCTGTCCTAGGACTCCTGTCTACTCTGCCGCATCCTATTCGCCATCCACAATTTCTCTAAGCAAGTAAGCCACTGGGTGTTGTACATGGTAGGCTAAATATATGTCACACGACATCATACTGGTAACATTATAATGAGTTGCAGACATCTTTTACAGCTGAACCTTTGTGAAGAATTTTACCATAGATAGATATCTATCTATAGATAGATAGATAGATAGATAGATAGATAGATAGATAGATAGATAGATGAAGCATGGGCCAAACATACCAAAACCCCATCTACACTTTTCCTTTTGATCCTATTAGATAAAATGCCACACTTGGTGGCTCTAAGATTAAGCTTTTGGATTCGTATAGTCTGACAAACAAACTTTTTGAATTATAGTATAGATCAGGGGTGCACAAAGTGGGGGGCACGAGAATTTCTAGGGTGCGCAGCGGCTACAGAGGTCCCGCGCTCTCCCCCAAGGCACTAAAATTAAGTGCCAGCGGGACCGAGTGAGGCCTCTGCAGCTTCTCCTACCTGATCTTCGGCAATGCGTCGCCATGGTAACTGGCATCAAATTACGCTGTGGGTCACGTGACATCATGTTACCATGACAACATGATGTCACATGACACCACAGCGTAATTTGATGCCGGAACCTTGCAGAAGGGGGGGGGGGGCGCAAACTAGGAGGTGAGAAGGCAGGAGTGGTGCAGGGTCAAAACTTTGGTATAGGTGGTCCCTCAATCACACACATTACAAATCCCTCAAACACATAAACCTCACAGTCCCATCCCACACTTCCAATACACAGTTGGCAAATCAATTATCTATAAATACATAGGCAAATAGGTATTTTTTTATACAGTTAACAGCTTTGTATCCATTATAATAATTTCTAAGTTACAAAACATTTTGATAAACTTTTAATATTAGTTTTTTTGAACTACATTTTAGCTATGCAAAGCTGTTTGAAAATATGAGTGCGAAAAAAACAAAAACATTATTTGTACTTAGCATTAGAATTCCATTGCTGTCAGCTTTCATGAATTTAATCATCATTGAAAATATAACATTGTGTATTGAATTCTCACTTTACATAAAGTTCTAATTTCACAGTGATAGTCATAATTTTTCAGATTGATTGGATCATCACTATTCATAATTAAGGTCTATTTAATCAGTTTTTGGCAGCAGAACTGCTATGAAAAATAAAGCCCATATATTTTCCATTCCAGCAAAGCAACTAAATAAGATTTCTGAAAGCAAAGCCTTTATAATGCTTATGTTTTTCATCTATGATTTAAATGACAATGAGGGCTCAATAAATACATCTTCAAATAAATAATCATAAAATAGACAGAGAAGAATTTAGCATATCATACAGTTGTATTACTTTTCCACTAATAAAAACATATTGTTTATCTTATCATTTTCATTGACACTTTACTTTTTATCTTTATGTCTCTATACTGCATTCTTAGCTGTACGAATACAGTCTATTTATTTATTTTAACTATCCTATTTTTTGACAATAAAGAGAAGACTATGGTACAAATCTAGCCTATATTAGTCAAAGTGTTTTCTGCTTATTTGATTTATTTTTAAATAAATCATAATTTGAAATATAAATTTAGCAAGGTTTATTGTTCCTGCTGGAGTGATATGGATGCAGATTCACTGGCATGCTGAGTTATTATCATTGCAATTCAAAACTTGAAAATTTGAAAACTCTGTGATATTCTGTATTATATGCAATATTCTGTGTTATCAGTAGAGATGGACGAAACTGTCAAAATCCGTTTTGCAGGATTTCCCAAGCTTTCCATTCAAAATCTGTTCTGTGGTGTAAATCCATTGACGGATTTTGCCCGTTTCAATCTGTGTGGATTATTAAAAAAACGCTATTGAATACAATCCGCTGGTGGATTTTACCTATTCAATCCACAGTGTGCAATCAGCTGGTGGATTTGAAGAATCCAATCCGTGGATTCAGCAACCCGAGTGTGAATTGCTGAATCCATGGCTTGGATTCTTAAAATCCACCAGCGGAATGCGGAATCCAAGAATTGGATTGTCGGTGATAAAAAAAAAAAATCCGGAAAATGCGAATCGTCTTTCTTACTGTAAGATTGATCCTCGGTTATCCACCGACAAAAGGAACCACCGGTTGATCCACAGTGGATCCAAATCCACCAAAACAAATTGCCCATCTCTTGTTATTCGTAGGTAAAATAAGGTTTGCTACATCCGTACTGTTGTTTTGAAATACTGTAAGAGCAATGAAGTACAGTATATTAATATTGTTAACTGTTTCCACACACCATTATTTTATTCAGAATTATACTGAATTGTTTTTATTAAAAAAATTCACAACTAATCTATTCTAAAATACATTTATATGCAGAACTGTTTTGCCTTAATTGTAATAGATTGTTAATAGAGCTTTTTCCATTTGAACTGAATATCATTTAACTACATGTTAAGCAGGGCATTAGTGCTTTTTCTGTATGTGGAAAATGAACAAATGCAAACTTACAAGAACAATTATGATTTTGGAAGTCCAATAAACATAATACTTAAACAAGATATGAAAACAGATGTTCAGAAAAATTGCATCGATTTACAGTATTTCTATAACCATCATTTTTTAATATTAAAGTACCAGTCCACACCGATTGTCATTTTCTTTTGCATTACATTTTTACTTACTTTTAGAGATCTCATCTTGCCTTTTCAAATGCGGTTTATTTTTATTTTTTTTAAATGGTTTTCTGGTGCTCTCCTTAGTTGATATAAGCTTGTTAAATATCAATTGTCAGGGAGGTTCAAATTAAGTTTTGCCCACAGCCTACGGTAGTCTAATGGTTATCATATAAACTTAAGAAACTAGAGATTAGGAAAATCATGCTTTTTAACCTTCGCAAAAAATTTTTTTAGAGTAGGACATGCTGAGGTGGCAAGATACAAAAATTATATGAGTTAAACTCATATAGTCTTCATGGGGAATTGATGCTTTAAAGAGAACATTTATCTTTCCAGTTGTCACAAACACTTACATTAACAAATAGTAATTCCTAAACTACCTCTCAGGCTGCACAAATCATCCACACATCCAAACTACTGTACTGTACGAATACACACTGATCATATAAATATTTTTTTGTTCCGCTGTATGATGCTTTATTTGTATATGTAAGATATGCCCAGTTTAGTTCATTATTTAGCCCAATCTGAGATTTTGTATGTACAACTAACAGGGTTATAAATTACTCTAAATGGGTCTTATCACTATTTGATGTGCATTACATTTCATGTAAGTACAACTTTTATTTATTATATGCTGGCTGGCCAATGTTTTATTTTTAATGGTTAAATGCGCTATTATCCAGATCTGGATAAAAGAGCTTTTGCCCATTACTGTATGTGTTGGGGGAAGGGTGTTGGCGGGCATGGGTGTTGGGTAAAGAGGGTGACAGTAGGGTGTCCATTGATTGCCAATGTGGTTATCTGTTCCCTTGTTGAGGGCATAGGTAACCAAAGTGGCAATCAATTGGTTTATTTTAATGTACAGTATTATAATAGCAATTTAATTATATTGTGTATTTTTTCTTCTTGCTACACAAATGGGCAAAAGCACTATTAGCCATTTGTCTACTAGTGCTTTTGCCCATTTGTGTGTAGTGATGGGGGTAGAGGGGGTGGGGCAGTTTCCCCGGGGCGGGTTGTTATGCGCTAAGGTAATTAAGGGGTTAACCCATCCCACAACCCTCCCAGGAGGTTTAATCACCCTCCCTGGGGAAACTAAAGTACACCTTTCACCCATACATAAAAACACCAGTAAACCCTTAATTACCTTAGCGATAATAACCGCTAAGGTAATGATGGGGTAACTGGTGTTTTAATAATTGTGCATCGGCCCATATATGTAGGTGAAGAAGAGGAGGAGGATGGCCTTCACCATGGCAGGGGTAAGTAAATCATTTATTAATGTAATTTGTGCTGTATACTCTATTTGAATAGGCAAAGTGCTTGTAGCCATATTTGACTTCTATGGTATTTTCCCATTCCTTGGTGGGGGAGTTTATTACATGGATGGTTGAAAGGGGTAGTTGCCTCGGTGGTGGGTGGTTAGGCCCCTTGGGTGGGTAGTGGGAGGTGTTAAACTTTCCTGGAACCCGCCCGGTAGGCCTCACCACCATTCCTGGAACAATTACCCCTTCACCTACCCCGTCTACCCCCAAATTACTAGGTACTTTGGTTTAACCTCTTCATTACTTTAGCCACTAAGGTAGTGAAGCTGATTTTTTTTTTTTTAATTACACAAATTGAAGCAGTTGGTCTCTGGAGCTGAACAATATTAATTTCAGCCCCAGAGACCCCTGCATCCCGATATGCAGTCCACGGTATGCGATGACATTATTCCAAGGCTGAAATGAATGTGATTCAGCTCCGTAGACCCACTGATTCAATTCTGTGTAATTAAAATAAAATTAAAACATTGTCATCGCCTGTTAGAGATGCACAGGGAGATTCTATCTGCTCTCTCTGTGCAGCTCTTCCAGACTAATGTGGCCTGGTATGATTAACACAGTGGGAGCCCCATTCAGAAGCAGGGACCCCCCATTTTTTAATCCTGATGGTCTATTAGTCTGGCCGTGGTGAATTTGCGAGCAGGCAGTTGTTAGGCAGCTGAATAAGGAATACTCAACAATACATTTGGCTACATCTGTAAAGTATATTGTTTGTTAAAACTCTGAATTTTTTTATTCCAGGTCAGGTTGTGATAGCTATTGTGTGTTGAGTGTTGGAATAAAATGCTTTATACTATATGACTCATTGTGTTGTTTTCCCCAATTTCTGTGTGTATTAGTTTCTTATAATCTAAGATACATTTTCTGTGTTTTGTAACTACAGTATTACTTTTTTTTCCTAGTCATTACCTCGATGTTTAATGTCTGAATCTACTTTTTACACTGGAGATCATATTTAAAAACCTCCAGTGGTTCTTGCAGTGCAGAGGAGTGCCAGCACTGGAAGGTGAGGGAATGTTGGCCAGCTGCCGAGAGACATCATCAGAACCAGCGATGACCAAGGAGAACCACTAGATAATGTTCAGATAAGCCTATTTTTAAGACACTCTGCCATGTGTGCACCACCTTTATTATGTTAACCATTTCTTGCTGCTATTGAAATGTATTATATTTCATGGTGAATTTTATTTTTTGAGCTTTTGTTTTCTACTACATATGCCTTTTTACTGAGGTCACATAGAGGAGTGTCCAACAAGAATCTGCAACTAGACAACTCATGACTCTTATTTTATTTTCCTTTACTTAACAGACTTATTTTTTACACCACACAAGCACATTCCATATATTAATTTTGCATTATGATATAAACATTGAATGCTATTTAATTCCAAGTAATATGTTTTAGGTACATGACATTAAAACGGTAGCATTCTTCAAAATGCATGTTCAATTATTAAAAGTGACTAATGCCATTCGTTTTAGTACATAAAGAAATTGCAATCAGATTTTACAATTTGACACAAAGCTTTTTTAAACTATATTATATTTTTCATGTTTAATTCTGAAGGGAAGAAGGGGGGGAGGGAGGGGGAAAGGGAAGGGAAAGGGGAAAAAGGAGATTAAAAATCACCTCCTCCTTGTCCTTGGGCGCCATCTCCCCTTCTTGGCTTCTCTTTCCAGGTATCTT
This sequence comes from Ascaphus truei, assembly GCA_036426205.1. Classification (NCBI taxonomy): domain Eukaryota; kingdom Metazoa; phylum Chordata; class Amphibia; order Anura; family Ascaphidae; genus Ascaphus; species Ascaphus truei. Next base: position 70,363 of record WSYH01002258.1, on the reverse strand, counting down.
GAGCTTCCTGCCACCTCACCGGACCGCTCGCCACGTCGGAGTCTGGGATAGGTAGTTTGTGTGCTCTCCCTGTGCCAGGCACTAAAAAAGGCTCTAAGTGTGTTCCCTCTGAGGCGTCCGAGACGTCTGTAACACTCGTATTGTAGCTGGCGCCGGTACCGGGAGATCTTTTGGCACGTGAATAAGTTCTCCTTTGTCCAACAATTCCTGTGCCTGATTCGTGCAGGCCGAGAAGCCATATATATACTCTTTTGTCTTGGTAGTCACTGGTCACCTGTTTGAGTTTCTCCTGTTTGTACTTGGTAAGACTCTCACAATGGAGATCAATGGCAGTCTGTATTTTGTCAGTCTGTGAAGGTGTCTGTGGCAAGTGTGTCACCATGCCTATCATTGATCACCTGTATCTCTTTTTTGATACGTATGATCTCTTTGCTGGACTACTCAATTACCAGGATCATTAGGTCATAGGAGCACTTATTGAGGATTCCTACCCACTTTCTACAAAACTTGGTGTCAGTCCGACCAATAGTGGGCTGATTTTTGATCCCTCTGGGGATCAGCTTTCCCCTATGATAGTGTGACAGCGTGACCCCATGCATATAATAGTTCACCTCTATTTTTTTTTCAGTTTAATGAGATCATTATAAATATCGGAAGCTTTATCCGAGCCCAATGCAGCCTCAAAGGTCTCTGTAAACCTAATTTTAGCAATGTCAGGCTCACTGTAGCTGACACTGTCCGAGATGGTAGAATCCATGATATATCTGTAAAATCTTCCATCCCATATAAAGTCACTCCGTGAAAAGTAGTAAGCAGTCAACAGATATAAAAATATAGGTGGTACTCCACTAACGCAGGGATCCACCGCAAAAATATAGTTTAGGTGCTCATCTCAAAATGTACAGTAACAATGTAGGAGAACAGATGGCACACAAATACAGGTGTAAGCAGGTGCTAGTCCCATAGAAATGGTATAATGTAAGGATCCTTACCAGGCAGACCGGGAAATCCAGGAAATCCAAGTAATCCAAAGAAAGGAAGAGACAGCACACTGAGTAATATCGAATGTTGTATTGAATAAAAAAGCAGGCACAATCACCGACGTTTTGGTCCTAGGGATAGGACCTTTATCAAGGGAGTGCTCACGACGCAGTGACACCCACCACCTATATATACCCACCACCTATAATCACTAAACAGCTAAATTACATAGAAATCACATACACCTGTGTAGCTGCAGTCATCTCCGTCGAGTGCAGAGATGACGTCACTGCTATTCGTCCATCTCCCGCGCTGTCAGCAGTCAGGAGCGTCTATGGTAACTAAGGGAACCAAAACATAGGGGAATCCCTCTATTGCGCATGCGTGGCACTCGTTTCCCAGTTGCTAAGGAGAAAGGGAGAGAGGGGGGTGTCCGAAGCGTTCCGTGACTGCAGACTGTACTGAGTACAGAAGCGCATGGAGTAAGAGGTAGCTGTGACAGGCAGCATAGGAATAAAGGCTACTGGTACACTGTACAACGCACCAAGAGTGAATGAAACAAAGTCACCAAGGCTGGGTAAAGACAAAAGGAAGGAGGGGGAGGGAGAGGGGAGAGGGGTTGGAGGGGAAGGGAAGAAAAAGGGGAAAAGGGGGGAAGAAGGGGGAAAAAGGAAGGGAAAGTGGAACAAAGGGATGAAAGACATAAAGACATAATTAAATAATGTAAAAGGGTAAATTCCTAAACTAGAGAAAACTGAAGCAAGCAGATAGGGGCAATATGCAGTAAAAAACAGTAATCACATATGGGGGACAATGAAATTGAAAAAAAACTTTCAAAGGAAGCACCCAAGCCTAAAGTCCTCATTAAGGCCAAAAGGGGACATGGTTTTAAGGTCGTGAATCATTTTGGCTTCCAACTGCAACAAAAGTCTGTTCCGGTCCCCACCACGAGTAGAGGTGATGGTTTGTAGGATGGGCATACATCTCAGCATTGACACACTGTGTTTCTGCTGTCTGAAATGCCTAGCCACCGGAAGCAGTTTCAATTCCTCCTCTGTATTCTGGTCCATTAGCGATTTCCTAATGGTGGACCTGTGAACAGCCATGCGCTCTTTAAACATACGGCTAGTTTTGCCCACGTAATAGAGCCCACATGGGCATCTGATAAAATAGACAATAAACCGTGTCTCACAATTCATGGAAGTCTTGATGTGTATTGGTTTCCGTTATGGGGATGGGCATAAGATTGGCCAATCTGTAAAAAAACGCAATTGATGCACCCGTGACATTTATATACACCAGGCTTCTTCTGTAGCCATGCTGTTGTAGGTGCATACTTTGTAGCTGGATCAGCCAGTACCAGGAAGTCCCTAAGGTTCCTTCCCCGACGGTAGCACATTCTTGGTGGTACCTGGCAAACAATGCCTATTTTGGGATCATTGCCCAGAATGTTCCAGTTCTTTTTAGTACTGCATTTGATTAGATTAGATGCAGTTGTATAGGTGCTTCTAATGTTAATACATCTGGCCTCCATTTTAGCTGCGTGCGGTACAAGGAGAGATTTCCTGTCAACAGCCCGGGCTGTCGAAAGAGCCGCATTTACTTCTGTTCTTGAGTATCCCCTGTCAAGAAACCTATTGGCCATTTTACATAATGCACCCTCAACTAGCATGGGGTAACTGGGGATACGCTTAACCCTCAGCATCTGGGAGTAGGTGAGACCTCGTTTAAGAGACTCAGGGTGATGGCTCCTTGTGTAGAGCAGTGTGTTTTTATCAGTAGGTTTCTGAAAGATCTCTGTAGCAGGCAGTCCACCACTTTTGTACACCACTGTGAAGGAATGGGATCCTAGCCATGCTGTAGTTCGCCGTAAAGCGTATTGTGGACGGGATCATATTGAGGTACGAGATGAATTGTAATAGTTCGTCCTCCTTACCTCCCCATATCAAAAAAATATTGTCGATGTAGCGGGTGTAATGGACAATATTGTTAGCAAAAGGTGCATCATTCAACAGGTGTAGTTGTTCATAACTATCCTTAAAAAGATAAGCATAGGCGGGTGCTATATTAGAGCCCATGGCTGTTCCTGTGAGTTGGAGGTAGAAATCACGTTCAAATTTGAAAAAGTTTTTATGTAAAATAACTTCAATCAAAAGCAGAATGAATTCAGTAAGAGGGCCGTCATGGTCAGGGTGATTAGCAAGGTGTTCTCGGATTGCCTCCAGTCCCTCACCATGTGGAATATTGGTGTAGAGACTGGAGATATCCAATGTCCCCAATAACATATTGGTGATATCAAAAGTAATGGTGCCCAGTTTGTTGATGAAGGCCATCGTATCCTTGACAAATGATGGCATATTCATGACTATTGGTAGTAAATGAAAGTCTACGAATTGGGAAGGTGGATGGCAGAGGGACCCCATTTCTGCAATAATTGGTCTGCCTGGCGGATTTATGATAGATTTATATCATTATAGTTGTTTAAATGTATACATACACACACACACATACACACACACATTGACATTCGATTATACATTTTCAAAATGTTAATTTAACATAATTTCAACATGTGTCAATTATTTTTATTGTATTTTTCAACATGTTAATAATGTATTTAAATATATTAACATTTAATTAAATATCTCATTAAAACGTGACCAGTACATTAAAGTATTAAATCTAATCTAATTGTGATCTTTAAATGAAAGGGAAAACACATAAGTGTTTTTTGCTATTACATTAACAGATTTGCAGTTATTCATTTGTAATTTTATGCCCCTTACATGAACTATATGTAATGTTATTTATGTTTTATCACGTTCTTAAAAAAAATGTCCCAAAAAATTCAATTGTTTTGCCATTGCTAATACAATGAATATTACATCCCTGTTAATATATGTCTTACATTTTTAAATAATTCTGAAAATAAAGTGTATCATTCAATGTCAAAAATTGTACTAAATTTAAGTTTGTGTATCATTGTTAGAAAGAACATCAACAAAGAATTTCATGTTTAAATAAAACATTTTACTATTTTTTTGGCATTTTGGGATTGGGTTACTGGCCTAGATGTATTTGTCTCTCTGGAAAGTGCTCCTCGGGCACATATATTTTTCCCTGACAATCTTTGCGATTGTTGCCTTTCTTTGAAAGTTTTTTTGGCTGTGGCTGCTGTTGTGAGTCTTCAACAATTTGGGGCTGTGGCTGTGGTTGGGAAGCTTCAACAATTTGAGGCTGTGGCTGTGGTTGGGAAGCTTCAACAAGTTGGGGCTGTGGCTGTGGTTGGGAAGCTTCAACAATTTGGGGCTGTTGCTGCGGTTGGGAAGCTTCAACAAGTTGGGGCTGTGGCTGTGAAGCTTCAACAAGTTGGGGCTGTGGATGTGGCTGCAGTTAGGAAGCTTCAACAATTTGGGGCTGTTGCTGTGGTTGGGAAGCTGCAACAATTTGGGCATGTGGCTGTTGTCGAAAAGCTTCAAAAATTTGGGCCTGTGGCTGATGTCGATAGTCTTCAACAATTTGGGCCAGTGGCTGCTGTCGATAAGCTTCAACAATTTGGGCCTGTTTCTGCTGTCAATAAGCTTGAACAATTTGGGCCCGTGGCTGTGGCTGCTGTAGATAGGCTTCACGATTTTGGGCCTGTGGCTTCTGTTCTGTGTCTTCATCATTTTGTGGTTGCTCTGGAAAGGGTGGTGTGGGTAGAATACACTGTGGTACACAAGGTTTCTTAGGTTGAAGAGATGTAGTAACAGCACATATAGGATGTAATTTTCGCATTGTGCTAATTTTTGCAGGTGTGTCTGTAGAGCCTTCAATAATGGCAGACAATAGGGCAGTGATCTTTGGTGATGACAATTGAACGGGTGTTCTGGGAAATTTGCAACAGATGTCTCTGGGGAAAATACAGGACAATCAAAGGCTTTCACTTCTTCGGAAGTACGCATTCCTGCATCATCAGGTCTTGCAGAGGCATGAAACTGATTATGTTGTATAAAACTTGCAGCTATTGATTGAATAGATCTGTTCCGAATTTGAAACTCAACAGTATTTTGTACTAATATATCTTTTCTGCTGCTTATTTCAGATACCATCCTTTCCTGAACCCTCATCAGTTCATTATGCCGTGAAATTTGGCTTTGCAGTAACCGATATTCAGCTAGCTCAATAGCGGACACATTCTCTTGGTTGTCAGGATCAGGAGGTGCAGTTGCAGGTTGATTTGGTGGTAATTCCAGACAAGGAACATCAGTATCAAAAGACAGACACAGTGAAGCGTCAAGTCAAGAGATCTGTCCAGGAGATAAAATATCTATTTTGACAAAATGACTAGAGCATTAATAGCTTGTCACATAAAAATTATCATGCAGCTTTGTTAATTAACCAATGCATGTAGATTTCATTGACAGAAATACATTCAATTGTGTCATCATAGTCATTATGAATTACATTTTTTAAATGAAATTGTGCATCAATAATTGGTCAAAATGTCATTAATAACTATTGATTGTGAATCTTAACAATATGGTAGTGTTGGACCGGGTCCTACATTTTTTTTAAACCGGGTAACGGGTACACGGAGGATTTGGCTCCTTGTACCCGGTTGGGTACCCGGCTACCCGGTTTTTCACTTACCTGGGGTGGAGGAAGCCCGCTGCGACATCTGAACAGGTAAACAGAAGTGTGGGGGCAGTGGGGCAGCATCAGCAGTCAGTGTGGAGCCCGCGCAGGAGCTGCAGGACTCCATACTGCACTGTGAGCTGGGACCATGTGACCGGAGCAGGAGAAGAAGCTTTGCTGAAACGCGTCAAAGTACCTGCTAGCTCCACTTTTGTTACAATAAAGTTTTTTCCAGTCATCTGACCAGCCTTCAATTTGTCCGCACGGCTGTGCACCGCGTCCTTCCCCTCCACGGGGCATCTCTACGCATCTGCTTCTCCCGGTCGCACGCCGGGTTGCTGGAGCAACTTCACCAGCTGATTTTCAACACACCGCCGGTCACAGACCGCCCTCACGACGGAGGAGTCGTTCGAGGGTTGGCGGCATCTTAAACAGAGATGTTCACGGGCACAGCACAGACGGCTATACCTGGGTGAGTCCTTCCTAACTTTATAGTGCTCCTGGGGAGCCAAGTTGAGGTTTAAGACTGTACTTACCAGGTTAGCCTTGGCCCGAGACCCACATTATATTCCTCCTAATTTATGGGTTATGATCCAGCAATCCATATACCTCTAGAGCACCTTATTGGTTCACTTAGGTGTACCTTTTCTTCAAGGCTTGGGGGAAGATCTGCGGAGTTAGGTGCAGAAGTTAAAGCTGATCTATAAACCCCCAGACAACAACTGGATAGGAGTGGTGAGAGGAGTATTGACGCACAGGTAGTAAAAGAGATAGGTCATTAGGAAACCAGAAAGAGTCTCAACACAAGAGGGGGGACTAGGCTCAGAAGCAGACCAGGAAAGGAACTCTTGACCCAGGGTTGACAACACATAAAAAGTTTGAGATTACAACTCCGGACAATGGTGTGAGGGGTTAGTTCGTTCATTCGCGTTTAAAGAAATAGCATATTTAAACAGTTAAAGATTTATACAATGTCTAAAAATGCTGGGGGGGGGGTGGGATAGTAGACGTCTATCTCGCCTGTAGGCATGTGCCGAAAGGGCAGGACATCGGACTTAACCCGACAACCTGCTCAAGTCCCAGGGGGTCATGGGCCTCATGAGGGCCTGTGTGCTTGGACCAGAAGGAGGGATGGTCTGAGGAAGGTACGGTACCCCAGGGCATTGGACCTCAGGTTGTTAGTGACCAGAGAAGGTCCTTTTTTGTATGATAGGAATGTTTCTCTCACCCCGTTTTCACTCTCGTGTGTTCCCTTCCACACTCCAGGTCCCCATCAGGGAGGTTCAAAAGGTCATACAGCTCAGCAGAAACAACAAGGATGGCTTGCAAGACTCGGCCGACAGCAGAGGCCAATCAGGACACAGGTGAGCAATATCGGCAGAGGCCCTACACATTCACACATGGCAGTAGTATTCATATCTCAGAATGTTAAGTGCTTTATTAGTCCGTAAAATCGAAAAATATCTTTCACAGATTTTAATAGATGAAAAGCAGATGTAATATTCCTACAGGAGATGCACTTTAGTGTGCGCAACAGCCCTAGATTCCTTGACAAGAGCTTCAGACAGTTCTGGCTGGCCTCAGCAAAAGAAAAGAAAAAAGGCATTGCCATCTTATTTAATAATAAACTATCCATTCAGGTTGAGAAAATCAAAAAAGACGTGGAGGGTACAGTAGATACCTCATTTTGGTATGCCTGATCAATAATTGTAGAGTAACTTTAGCTAATGTCTATGAGCCATGTGAGGAAGAACCCCAGTTCTTAAAATCATTTTTCCAAACGCTTGATAAATGGGCGGAAGGCAGCATCATCTTGGCAGGGGATTTCAACAAAACCATTGACCCTTTATTAGATAGGACGATATAGCAGAGAAAGCGTAAAAGCACAGGATTGTTAGCTCTGTTAGAGGGAACTGGGCGCAGAAATTTAGTAGATATCTGGAGGGAGCAACATCCTGGAGAAAGAGGTTACACCTTCTACTCACATAAAGAAGGAAAAGGTGATGTAGAATTAGCGCTAATGATAGGATATAACAATCAATGGACCCTATATAAGGGTGAACCCTTATGGGGTGCTAGGCAGCCTGGTGGAATACTGATAGTACAATCAGGGAATTGGAAAACAAAAAGAGATACCGGCGCCTAATAAGTCCAATAAGGTATAAGTCCGGGAATTCCAGTGGGAATGATTCAACTTCCAGAATGATGATTAGCAGTTTCTCAGTCTTGAGATGACTAGATGGAGCTTCATTCGTGTGGAGTGGAACATGAAACTAAAAAAAAACAGAATTTAGTGCAACACAGCTATGATAATTCACATGAACATAGACTCACAATGACTTACAAAACAACACAAACAAGACTAACAAAACATACACAAAGGCAAAGCTAGAAATAAAAAGTTAGTTTAATTTTATAGTTGTATTAAACTAACTTTTTATTTCTAGCAAATTCAATCATTTCGTAAATTGTTTAACTACGTGTAGCCCTTTTTGTGAACCCCTGCACTAAGGAACTACTGGTGTTGTGTGTTACCTGCGGCTTCAGGAGCTCTAAGCCTCCGCTGTTGGGGAGCCTGGGGTCATACCCTCACTTATCATGGTGCAGCGCCTCCACTTACCCAGGATCCCCATAGTAGAGGATCTACCCTGAGCAAGAAAACATAACAATCGTATTGTGCAACAGGCAACCTTTTACTATTGATACTAACTAATGGAATCATGCAGAGTACACATAACATGCGTAAGACCCTTATACTCTACAATCACAACATAACACACTGTGGCTCGGCCACACCTTGATAGGAATAATGTTCTGTACACAGGTGGCTCTGCCACTCTCCCAAGGAGTATGTCCTGCAACTATTATCTGTATGGAATAGTTTGATGGCACACTAGTGCCCCCAATTAGTTAGTGGGAGGCGGGATCAGCGCCTGGTGACCGGTGTAGGTGCACTTGTTGACTAACGATACCTCCCGGTCACTACGGTGACCACACCACTTCACAAAGGGTCCGTAGTGTTGCTCCAGCCTTGCGCCGACACTCCGCTATGCTGTGTGGTCTGTTCTCCAGACCAAGATGGCGTCCGCGACTCCGCAGCTGAACCCGCACTAATGGAATACGTCCCTAACTGCTACGGCCGTCCCTACAAAAGCGGCACCCTATGATGACAGGGGTAATACTCCTGGGGGCTGGGGAATGTATCTGACCTAAGCGAAAGGGTCACTGACCCTCCGCTCGCGCACACGAGGTTCCGCCACCTTCCTCCTTCACCTCTCACTCGTGTCTCCCACCGCCCACACGCATCCTGTCTCTCTCTATCCAGAGTCTCGCACCCTATTGGTCCTCAGCCTCAGCTGACTCTCCCACAGTTCAGAGTTCAGAGTGCAACCCCCAAAGTCCCTCCAGATTGGTTGCCTTTCGCGCGCTTCCCTCGCGCATGCGCAGCCTGACTATTCACACAGTGACCTTACTGGCAAAAGAACAGTATGGCGCTTCCTTTATTAGTGACAGCCTCATATATATGTATACACATCCTTACATACGTTTGTTGTATATGTTATCAATTGTTCATGTCCATTATCATACTGCACCGACACACTTTATTCGAGCAAATACCCGGTATGTACCTGGCAGATACCTGGAATGCGCCGCTCCTCACCTCTGACAAGCCCCGTTGCATTTGCCTTCCCAGCCTGGGTTCATGCCTGGCTGATGGGCGGCTGATCTGTTAAATGATAATGATTAGGATTTAATAGGCTGCAATGCTTCGCGTGTCTACCAGATGGCATAAATTCATGAATTGTAATGCAGTATATATATATATACTGTGCAGTATTGCAGCCAGCGGGAATAAAATGCTTCAATCCCTGCTTGGAAAATAACTCAATGCACTCGGGCAGAAAACAGTCACAAACCTCAATACACCCGGGTATACCCGAATTCGTGGGACTAGCCAAGCTCGAATAAAGTGTGTCGCCAGTGTACGTTGGGAAAACTACCAGACCACTTAAAGTGCGTATTTGTGAGCACATTAATGGGATCAAAAATGCACGACAGAACATAGAAAAGGGCAAAACAATCCACAATCTAGCTCAACATTTTCTGACATACCATAAAGGGGAAGTTGATACCCTACGTTTTAGGGGAATTGAAGTAATACCCAGAGACTCCAGGAGGGGGGATAGGGACAATTTCCTACTCCAAAAGGAACAATTTTTGATTTATACCTTGGGGAGTAAGTCACCTGGAGGGTTAAATGAGCATATTGAACTGGCCCCTTTCCTGAAATAATGTCTGGTTCCCACAGGTCTTAGGGGAATTAATATGGTATGAGTTTTCTAAAAGGCTTTTTTTACACGTTCATTAATATCTCAAACCTACCACATGCAGCACTTATCACCTGAGATCAGACTCCAAAAGACTGTTCATGGTCCCAAGGCTCAACAAAGTATCCGGACGTTCCTCCTTCTCCTACCGTGCACCCCAAAACTGGAACAACCTACCAGAGACTCTCACATCCACCACCAGTTTAAATTCTTTCAAATCTAAGGCTGTCTCACATTTTAATCTGGTCTGTAACTGTTTCATACGCCCATAATATATATTTTCTTTAACTGTGCACGCAATGTCTTGTATATAATGTATACCCTGTTCATTTATGTAACTGTATTTGTAACCATGTATTATTTGTTTTTCTCTGTGCCCAGGACATACTTGAAAACGAGAGGTAACTTTCAATGTATTACTTCTTGGTAAAATATTTTATAAATAAATCTTAAAGGGCCTGTGAGGTTGATCATTTACTTTTGGTGTCAATACTGTCAGTTGTGATGGTCTTTTAGTCACTTGATAGTAATATGGATGAGGTTCTGATATATGATATAGTGGGTCCTGCGAGCTTAGCTCTGACCCAACTATGAAATTAGTAGGCTGCAATGTTTTCATAATTACATCTATTTTATAACATCTCCTGCTAGGGTTTTTATTTAATATTATAAATTAATGTATGATGTATTATTTTTGGTGCGTTCATATTTTATATGTATTTTTTGTGCAATTGTATGAGTCTATTGGTGTTTATGTTTATATATATTAATTCACCCCTTATGACTATCTATACATGTCCACATGTTTTTCTTTTAATTTTAATTAAGATATGGGGTTCTTTGCATCCCCATTTACCTCTAAGGGTCCTGCGAGTTTCACTCTGACCCTTAGGGGTGATTATGACAAGCTGCGAAAAGGTGTCTTGTTTATTGATAAATTAACATTATCTCTTGTTTTTGATATGATTAACATCTATCTCTTGTCTTTTATATTATATTATAATCATTTTAAATAATATGGACAAAGGGTGGAATCTAAGGGTTTTTGTGTGTCACAGCCCTGATTAATTTGATTTTTTCAGTAAGCTGTGATGTTGTTAGCATTGGGCTAATTAGTAGCTATTATTAAATTGTATTTTGGTATGTTTTTATTTTCTGTTTTTTGTTTGTGTAATAATTTGTGTAGTAATGTTAAGTTGTTCCTGATTGGAGGGTTGATTTGCTATAACCAGACAAGGTTTCTCATTGGTTGATGTATGAACCATAGGAGGTATATTAATGCCCCTTTGAGAGTTTATGACCAATCCCTGATGAAGTGTCATGTGACACGAAACGCGTTGGTGACGTCATTACGCAGCGACGCACGGCTGTGATGATGGTCTGATTGTGTTGCTGTTTGAGCCCAGCCCTGTCACGAGGAGTACACGGAAGAATTTGAGTGCCTAAGGTCTGTTCTTGTGTCATTTAGCGTTCCCAGCACCTCTTCCTTCCTGTTACAACGAGGGTTTGTATACTTGGGTGTTTACACCCCCTACTCTCATGTGGCTTGGGCTATTTTGCATTATATTAGTGTCATTGTAGACAGGTTTTATTTATATGTTTCTGGTATATGTATGTTTGTATGATGAACTATTTTTTATGATATAAAATATATGTATTAATTTTGGCTTTTCTTGGTTTCATTTTCATGCGCTCCTATTTTTGTTTTTTTGTTTGCGGAGTTTAGAACATACTACGAAAAACTATATAATGGGGAGAAGGTAAACCACAGCATAAAGATGAGTACGGCAATGCAGAAGTTTCTGACGGACTCGGCTTTACCAAGGTTGAGTGGGATGGAGCGCGAGGCACAGCAAGTTGATTTTACGGTAGAAGAACTAAAAGAAGTAGTTAAAAATCTAAAACCCTCCAAGGCACCGGGCCCGGATGGGTTCTCCAATTTATATTACAAGACGTTTGTAGGGATCTTGGCCCTGCACATGCTAAGGATGTTTAATGAGGTCCTAGCAGGAGAATCTTTTCCGGAACAAATGCTCCAGGTGTCAATCTCCTTGATCCATAAAAAGGATAAAGATCTCTCTAATTGCCAAAGTTACAGGCCCATATCCCTCATAAATTTGGACATCAAAATATATTCCAAATTACTGGCCAACAGGTTAAGCGCTATACTGCTTCGGCTGATTCACCCCGACCAGGTTGGGTTCATTAGAAACCGTCAGGCAGCCGACAACACCAGAAGGATAATAGACATAATTGACTACATTAATTCTAATAAGATCCCGGGTATAGTGTTAAGCCTAGACGCAGAAAAGGCTTTCGACAGAATAGACTGACCATACATGGAGGCCACACTTGGAGCATTTGGTTTTGGTGGCAACATTTTAAGTGCAATCAAAGTGCTATACACTACACCGGCGGCGGCGAGGGTTATTGTAACAGGGGACTTATCCCTGTTCAGAATATGCCACTAATCCAGCAGTGTGTTGGTTAATTGGATCCAGCAGTTAACCAACTTCACCTGGCTGATTAGAGATTTGTTAGAAAAGCCTGCCTTTGAGATAGGCAGGGAGATTCTTCCTGAGCTCACATGTGAGCTGAGCTGACACAGGAAGCAGAAAAAGCAGAGTTCCTTAGTCTCACAATTGGGGGCTGAACCAAGGAAGGACAGATGTCTTGAGCTGCAAGCTGACAACAAGACAAAGGGGACAAGATTCTAAACCTGGATCCTGACATTGCCTTGGCACACAAGAGTGCGGACCCAAGAGAGCAGAGAAACCTCCTCTACAGCTACAAGAGACAAATAAGACTTTTCTTATAAGACTGTTTCTATATCTATATACTGTATGTCTCTATGATTTGGACTGGTGAATCAATGGGCTAACCACGCAGTTAAAGAGGGCTGGACTTCAAGTGTAAATATACTCCAAAGCGGAGCAGATTTTGTGTGCGGATTTTCACATGTTTGCTGTGTTTAAAGCGACAGGCACAATAAAGCCTTATTTTAATTTTACCTTAAAACAGTCTCTATTGCATACCTGTGCACATGTCCTCTTACAGTTATACACCAAGGCTTCCCCTCAGAGGTGTTCAGAATTAAAAGTGGTACAAGACAGGGCTGCCCGCTTTCGCCCCTGTTGTCCGCCCTATGCATGGAACCACTAGCTGCACAGATCCGCAGTAATCAGGACATTGCTGGAATCCAAATTCATTCACAAACACACAACGTGGCTCTGTACGCAGACAACATCATCTTGACACTGACAAGGCCACTCACCTCACTACCCAACCTATTTGACCTGCTAGGAAAGTTCAACAGGGTATCAGGATTCAAAATGAATCAATCAAAATCCGAGGCTCTTAGCCTGAATATCGCAAAAGAATTGGAAAAACTAATAGAGATCAACTTCAAATTTAAATGGCAGCCGAAATCTATAAAATATCTAGGTATTAACCTCACAAAGAATGTGAAATCCCTATATCAGGCAAATTATCCCAGACTCTTACGATCCCTGAAAGACGAATTACAAGAATGGTCTTCATTTGGAATTTCGTGGATTGGTAGGATCTATAGTGTAAAGATGAACCTACTACCCCATTTACTGCATTTGTTTCAGACTCTTCCAATACCCGTGGTTCGATCTGATATACTGTATTAGCCTTGCAAAGACAGATCTATAAATTTATTTGGAAATGCAAGAAACCACGGATTAAACCAAAGATGTTGCAAAGACCTAGGGAGAATGGTGGATTGGCAGTACCTTGCTTGTTATCTTACTAAAAAGCGGCACAATTAACCCAAATTATACAATGGCACGCAGAGCCAGAGGAGAGACGATGGGTAGCGCTAAAGATGGAGATGTGCGCCCCTGTAGAGTTTGAGAACATAATTTAGTACCCCAAAGTTAGATTAAAAGAGTCAGACAAACCGCTATCCTCAATGCTCAACTCAGTATCGGTTTGGGAGGCAGCTAAATTTAGATACTCCCTGACTTCACGACACTCACTGATGGCCCCCCTATTCGCCAACCCAGAGTTTGCTCCAGGGATAGATAGTAAAAGTTTTAAATTATGGAGACAAGTAGGCCAAAAGATAGGGTGACCAGACGTCCCCTTTTTGCCGGGACAGTCCCAGTTTTTCGGTTGCTGTCCCGGTTTCCTGTGTCCCCCGAAAATGTCCCGGTTTTCCCCCGTGTGTTCCCGGTTTTTTTTAATGTCTGCGGAGGAGACTGCAGCAGCCCGGCGGTGAGTAATTTTGTTTTAATGCCAGGGGTTGGACTTCTGTAGAAACATGCTGGGCCTTGCTGATTGGAGGATGCGGCCTGGCATTGTACAAAGTCCCCCCCCCGGTATTTGCTACCTTGGCCAATCCCCTGCGTCCCGGCATTAAGCCCCGCCCACGGCATCATCATTCACCAAGACCCGGCATGTGGGAATGGAAAGGAAGGGTGCCTGGGGAGGGCCAGGGTGCCTTGGGGCGGGGGGCAGGCGGCAGGGCCAGGGTGCCTGGAGGCGGGGCTTCCGCTTCCTTCTGCAGAGCATACGTGGTGTGTGTCTCTGCCCGCTCCTGGCTCCTCTGCGCGGTGTCTCCCCCCCTCTGCCCACCCGGGGTGATAGGAGGTGGGTTTTTGATCCTTTGCCTCCACCTTTGCCTCCTGTCCTGGTGCTCCCTTCCCCCCTGGTCCCCTTGGTGCGGGAGATGGGCACGGGGGCGGGCAGTGGTGGATGCACGGTGTCCCCCCATTCTGCCCCGGGAACCCGTGGCTGCCCGCCGGGGGAGGCAGTTTGTACCTTTGCGTCCCGGCACCCCATCTACCCCCCCCTTTGGTGTGGGAGATGGGCATGGGGGTGGGTGCAGGGGGAGGCGGGGAGACGCCTGCTCCTGGCTGCCTCTGTCTGTACTCCACTGTGTGTGTATACCAGTGTGTGTGTGTGTGTGTGTGTACCAGTGTGTGTGTGTACCAGTGTGTGTGTACCAGTGTGTGTGTGTGTGTGTGTGTACCAGTGTGTGTACCAGTGTGTGTGTGTGTGTGTGTGTGTACCAGTAGCGCCTCCACTTACCCAGGATCCCCATAGTAGAAGATCTACCCTGAGCAAGAAAACATAACAATCGTATTGTGCAACAGGCAACCTTTTACTATTGATATTAACTAATGGAATCTTGCAGAGTATACATAACATGCGTAAGACCCTTATACTCTACAATCACAACATAACACACTGTGGCTCGGCCACACCTTGATAGGGATTATGTCCTGTACACAGGTGGCTCTGCCACTCTCCCAAGGAGTATGTCCTGCAACTATTATCTGTATGGAATAGTTTGATGGCACACTAGTGCCCCCAATTAGTTAGTGGGAGGCGGGATCAGCGCCTGGTGACCGGTGTAGGTGCACTTGTTGACTAACGATACCTCCCGGTCACTACGGTGACCACACCACTTCACAAAGGGTCCGTAGTGTTGCTCCAGCCTTGCGCCGACACTCCGCTATGCTGTGTGGTCTGTTCTCCAGACCAAGATGGCGTCCGCGACTCCGCAGCTGCGGCACCCTACGCGGCACCCTACGATGACAGGGGTAATGCTCCTGGGGGCTGGGGAAATGTATCTGACCTAAGCGGAAGGGTCACTGACCCTCCGCTCGCGCACACGAGGTTCCGCCACCTTCCTCCTTCACCTCTCACTCGTGTCTCCCACCGCCCACACGCATCCTGTCCCTCTATCCAGAGTCTCGCACCCTATTGGTCCTCAGCCTCAGCTGACTCTCCCACAGTTCAGAGTTCAGAGTGCAACCCCCAAAGTCCCTCCAGATTGGTTGCCTTTCGCGCGCTTCCCTCGCGCATGCGCAGCCTGACTATTCACACAGTGACCTTACTGGCAAAAGAACAGTATGGCGCTTCCTTTATTAGTGACAGCGCGGAACCCTCATATATATGTATACACATCCTTACACACACAATTAGATAAAAAACAATTTCTTGCTGTATAAGTACTGACCATGGGGAAACGGATGATCGTATACCCTGATATCCCTAAGATCAGGCAACCCTTCAAGCATTATTGGTAATATTTTCTCCTTTAGCTGCACCTCCAACAGAGTCAGACTTATATTGGGTGCTGGACGTCCTCCTCCAATGCCTGAGGCATGCAAATGTGCACTTTGTGCTTCCGTCAGTTGTCATACATTCTGGCCTGATTTCCACAGGCGGATACAGACACTATAATCTTTTGCCATAATTCCCTTCTCACATGTGAAGTGGTCTTGCCTTTAAAAAGAACAAAATAAAGTTGTTCATGTAAATCTCTTAGATTCAAATTTGGGATAACACTACTAATGGGATTAATATGATGTTTGACAAATAATATCTATGACACAGGAACATTATAAAAAATTTAAATATATAGTAAAATAATGATGAATAATAATATAACATCTTTAAATACTATTCTACAATTGATTGAATCTTATCCTGGTTGCAAACTCTAAATGATAATGTGTACATATAAACAATGACTTTTTAATGCAAATGTCACTTCAATGTGAATTCCTAAATGTAATGGCACAGATTGCTATAAGATTAGTAAACATCACTGTAAATAATTTTCTTACCTACAGTACTAAGTTCCCATAAAGCTGATCATAATGCTCCAAATTACCCAACACAAGCAAATTATTCTCTTCTTTATTGAAATGGAGATTTCTTTTTTTTTGCAACTTTCTTCTAACGACCAGCTGTCGCCACTTGCTGACTGCCCTCCCCGTCTTCCAATGGAAGAGACTGCAGGAGCACAGCACCATCACCACCATAAGAGCTACCACCACCAGACACCCCACCACCACCAGACACCCCACCTCAACCACACACCCCACCACAACCACACACCCCACCACCACCAGACATCCTACCACCACCCGTCACCCCACCACCACCAGTTCCCTGTCTCACACATGCACTCACATGCCCACTACCAACACCAACTCCCCTCACACCACTACCAGCACTCCCCCCACCAACTCCACTCACACCACCAGTCACCTGACTCACTCGAGCACTCACACGCCTACTAAGCCTTACACCACCAACACCACTTACCCCACCAGTCACCCCACCATCAGTACCCTCACTCCCATGACTCCCGTCCATACCTCAACCACTCACAAATAACAAATAAAGAAATGAAACGACAAACTTCCAGAACACTTTCAAACTGACAATAACACAAATGTATAACCTAAACAAAACAACACAAGACAAATCTTTCAAAATACACAACAACCGTATCAATCACCAAACCTCCAAACGCCTAGCTCTGTCTGTCTCTCACTACTCACTCCCAACAACACAGAGAAAGATTACAACAAATACAGCCTTTAAATAGGCTGCTCGAGACATTTTTGAGTCTCGTGAGATTCTCGTCAATTTCAACAATCACATGAACACGCCACGCCATTCCTGAATTTTCAGATGGCTGAGAATCTCGCCGCCGGAAACTCACTAAGTTTAAAATTGTGGCTCTCACTAATATTCAGGCCTTTCTGCATTCCGTGAGAGCAACTCACTAAAAACATTGCAATTTCAAAGCCCTGCCGAAAATGCTTTTTCACCTCTTACAGCATAGGACCCTAAGTCTAGTTACTGTATAGTGTGTGAGGAATATGGCTAGTAAGGTATAAAGTGCAACTTCTATTTCTATTCCCCAGAACCAGAATACTTAGGAAAGCTAAAATGTATATTTTATTAAACAGTGTGTTTAAAGTACCTATATGCTTGTGCATGGTATAATGAGCTGAATCTTTCCAAACCGAAGTTCTGAGTGTGTCACTGGGCTACCAGGTTGGTGCCAGCGTGTCTACTCAGACATCGGACATGAAAGCCGCTGAGGATGCCAGAGGTGTTAAGAACATTAGGGCAGGAGGTTTAGTCTTGAGTACCCTTGTCCTCAGATGAATCGAGGTCCTCGTGACTACCATTTGCCTCACGAGACTGTGAGTGGCCTAAATCAGCGGGTGGCTTCTGCATACCAAGTGGTTAAGGTGACAAGCTTGCACATGCCCTTGGCTGTATCAGAAGATCCACTTGCCCAGCTTCAAAAGACTGGCATCGCTCTGCTTGGTTGGTGAGAAAGTTTCCATGCTGGGATTGACTTTAGTATTTCATGAATGAATTCGGAAATAGTATAAGAATCCCTTAGTCAATCCAGTGATCAGATTCTAAGCACCAGAACATCAGCTGCAAATTTGAATGGACCAAAAGATGCTCTCAGAGAAATAATAGTAACAGAGTCCGAAGCGCACTCTCATCCAGGTACGTATGAAAAATAAACAGAGAACAAAAGAAAAAAGAAGAAAAATAGTGTAGTATTGTCAGGATTCCACAAAAAATATATGAACATATATAGTGGTACTACTCACATTTTCAGTGAGAAATATAGGCGTTTCGGTTATTCCTGTGTAACCAATTCATATGATATGGTAGGTCTTCCACTGAAGGGGCAGGATACTCCCAGAAAGACAAGGCAGAGGACGAAGGGATAATGCAGCAACCTTTATAAACAATATGTAATAAAAACAGTAAACACTTACAAGCTATATAAGTATCATGAGCAGTGGGACACCCTGGGTCATGGAGTGGGGAATAAAGTCCTAGAGAACTCTTCTAACAGCAAGTTCCTGCAGTGGCCATCCACAAAAATCACTGCATTGGGGTTCTGATATCCTGGTAATCCTCCACAGCTACCTCTGCTCTGTCGACTTCTTCCCAGCTTGATAGGTGTTGCCCTATGAGTTTTGTCTCAATAGACTTCCTCGGAGAAATAGAAGCGAGCCAACTTCAGAAATTTTAGGTCAAAATATTTTCCCGCTTTTTACTGCCAAGTTCTGAAAAGGGACGTAGCGGTCATGGCTAGGATTGCAAGCCAAATTTAGTTCCAGGACATGTAGAGCTAACTCCCGGTGAAGTGATTTCAGGACCTCTGGATGAAAGAGAGCGGTGGCATCAGGAACTTCATTCCAATTTGAGTTCCAGGACATTTCGGGCTGAGTCCCAGTCAACCAAAGACTAATTCAACTAGGAAAGTCTAGTTTTGTAGCCTAGACCCCCAGTAAGTGTGTCTTTCTTATGTATTTTGTGTTCCACTGTGTGTTTGCATATTTTAAGTGAATAAACTGCAAATTATTTCATTATCTCGTTTTCCTCAATGTATGATCCCAGTATAAAGGTGTAAATGCCAGGTCTCCATGACAATGTATTTTTTATGTTTTACTGTGTCTTATTATTTTTATTTTTCTATACTATACTAAAGAAGAGGATCACCGGAGTTGAACCCCATTTATTACAACTCTGCTTCTGTGATATAGGCCTCCAAAGAGGGGTCAGGTGGCCACTCCAGCTGGGCCCACGTGACGTATCATGGGTGTTTTAATCCCTAGCTGCAGCTGATACCAGAAGCCCTTATGGAGGTTAATATCTCCAGAAGCAGGGGGTGCCTGGAGTTGAAACTAGTGGGGCTAATCTCTGGAAATTTCCTCCTTCAATATGGTATATATCAATAAGAAAACTTTGGATTGCTGTAAGACCCGCTCACGGAAACACAGAGACTGTTTCTCTGTCTGGAACTCATCTGCACAGCTCTTACAGATGCATAGCTGGCTCAGTAGGATTAACGCAGTGGTGGTCCCATTCACAAGCAGGGACCCCATAGAATCAAACTGCTTTCTTGCCGTGACCGACTACAGCCATGCTGTGCTCTTGTGTTGTAAACTCATGGGCCCATGGAGGCAGTAAGTCTTCATACATCTGTATAAAAATCTGTATTTAAATATTCTGGAAGTAAAGCAGATTTTCCAAGGTATGATAGAGCACTTTAAGTCATTTGACATAGAATATTGATTTTTTTTTATCTTTAAATGAGACATTATCATATACAGTATGATTCATTTTCAGATGTTTCAAACTTCATTGTTCCCTTCTGTTGAGCTGCAGTATAGTTGGATATGTTTTGATTTTCTGCACAAATATTGCCTATGAGTTTTATGGAAACTGCGATTTTCTGCTTAATAATGGCATAATGTGTTTTCTAGGAGAATTATGTGCATCTTGACATCACTCATTAAAACGATGTACTTTTATTGATTCTAATTGTTATTTTTTGTTTGTGTAAAAATCATTCATCTTATCATACTAGTAGCCTGTAGATTGTGGCAATTATTTATTTCTTTAATAAAGCACACTGAATGATGTCAACTTCTTTCCATTGAAGGTGAGGAAGCTCATTACATTTAAATGACTTTGCAGCATACTGTGTGAGCAATAAATACACAAAATAACCAATCTAGAACAGAGTTACAGATGTGTCCTATGCCATTTGTCAAAAAAATGCAATGATAATGCAAGTTTAATGCATACCCAGCTTGTTTTCAATTCACTGGACCTTTAACAGTAAACCACTTTAAATGAAGTCCTAAAACTTTCCTGTACAAGCTTTCTTTCTAACTTTCTTTATTTTATTCCTTTATTTCCTTGGATATGTCATACCATCCATGAAATTATTCAATACTTTCTTTCTCACTATTTTTATATATTTCCTATATTTTATAAAAGATTAGAAGAACACATTTTCAAGTTTGTTATATGTAACACAGTTGAATTAACTTCCCTGCATTCAAATTGCTGTGTTCACAAAGCATCTCAGTTTAGGAATTAGGACAGTAGCACAGATTCCATATGTTCTATATTTCACAAAAAAACTTGCTCCAGTATATGCAACAGCAAATGGTATCATAGAAACCTCAAGCAATTTAGAATTTTGAACTCTTGAAAATGGAGCCTTTGAGTTATTGAACAGCTCAGAGGCAAGATTGTTCTTTTGGAGTTTAGATTGCAACGGAGACATTTTTTGTGAATTTGTAAAGCAGTAGATTAGGATTCCTGAGGTGATTTTGTAGGTTAAGATAAGGAATACATACAAAATTAGACAAATATAACCACAGAGCAAATTTTACATTCTAATAAATTGTTCCATATTTACTAAGCAGTTGAATGCCATAACATTTGTTCCATGAAGAAGGAAACTTTGTGGGGAATAGAGATGGATGGATTTTCCACCAAAATCCAAATCGGATTGGCTAGTTCCTTTCATCTGCTGTTCAGTCTTAAAAAGGAGGAGGAGATACCGAAGGTGTCTTATTGCAGATCAATGTTTAGTAAACATGGCCCACTGTCTTTATCCTTTATAAGTTTAGAAGTACTAACTCAAGTCACCAGGTCTCTTTGTTTTATTACTTTCTCGCTGCATCTGCTTTATTTGCTGTACTTCACCTTGTTTTGTGTCAGAAAACCTGTGTTTTATTTTATGTTACCCGACCTCGGTAACTCATAGTTCCCAATACATTTTACTTTGTACTTTCAAGGTTACAATCAACAAAAAAGATATCATTATCATCCCCTGCTGTCTATTTTAGTCAATTCAACTTGTAACAACTATTTGGTAAAAACTATGGGGCCTATGCACTAAGCTCCAATAAGTCACTTATCGCCACCTTTTCACCATAAAAGATTACTGCTATTCAGTAAGTCCTGATAAGTTGGCGATAAGAGATTTTTTCACTAAATTATTTTGGCGAGCAAAAAAATTTGCCAAACCGGTGGCAAGAAGCCACTTTTTGCCACTTCTCGCAAGCTTTTCAAACTCGTGCTAGTCTAGTAGCCCCGATTAGCTTATCAATGCTATTTACCACTCTAGAATTGAGATTTCCTCTCAAAATCATCCCGCCAGGAAAAGTTGGCAAGAAGGTAGTGAGAAGCTGCCGAGAAGCGGCGAGACATCACTTAGATTGAAAAAAAAAAGGCTTTTTTTAGACATATGTTTTAATCATGGACTCATTGGAGCTGTCACGAATAGCTTTGTATTTGTGATACCATGTATTTGAAAACTAGGAGTTGTAATAAATATAAACATTAATCTTTCGGACCTTATTGTGTCACTGCTTAGGTTCTGAATGGGTTAATATATGGCTTCTTCATGTTATGGTTATATAAGTGTTGCATGAAGTGTTACGTTCAGCAGGGTCGCAGGATAGTCATATCTGGATGTTTTAAATATTTAGGGAGAAGGAGTGGCTCAGTGAGTAAAGACACTGACTGGCACTTAGGGCCTCATGCAGTAAGCGTTGATAAGGTTTTTTTTCGCCATTTTCCCGCCAAAATTGGGTTTGAGATTCAGTAAGCGCCGATAATTGCTTGATTTCGCCAGTTTTCGTATCCGATAATTTTGTTATGGCCAGTCGCCTGCCGATAAGCCGGTTTTCGGCACTTATCGCCACTTTTTGGCTGTATTCAAGTAGCAAAATCAGCTTATCGGGGCTGATCGGCACTAAGAAATTGAGACTTCATGGCCAATTTGTCCCGCTAAAGTTGGCAAGTTGGAGGGGAGAACGATCGCTAAGGTTGCCGGAACGGCACTTAGAAAAAAAAACTCTTCTGTACATCAATGGAGTCAATGGAGCGGGGACGTATAACATTATAGTACTGTTTACGTTCTATTACTCACAATACAAATGTGTTTAGCATTACAGTGCGGGGGGCATTCACTGCATTGTGTCACACCTGACGTTTATTATTTGCATAACATTGTACTTTTATATGTTTTCATCATTTGCGTGTCACATTACTCATCATGTGATGATGTGTCAAGGGAAAAACCTATACTCAACTCTTAAAAGAGAAGATCACATCATATCATACATGTTACTGACCTGTGCGACAATTTATTATATGATGTTACCCATGTCACACATCTAACACATCCACCTTATATTCATGTTGCTTTACATTACACAATGCTTGTAATGTGTAACGCATCATCAAACGTTCATGTACATCTTTCTTCTCATGTTTACATGTAGTTTGTGTCCTCCCTTTTTTGATGACGTCCGCTATTGGACAGTCAATCACATTGCATGTTTACATTGTAAACGTTGCATTACAAGCAATTCATGCTAACTTATACACACATCTACAATAGTTACTCATTGTTACACGTTTCAAACTGATTCAATAGCAACTATCCTGATGCCATAAATGTATGCATATGCACACGAGAATTAATTGTTGTGAACATGTGACATTAACATGGCAAATTAGACATGTTGCAGCAAACTTTTTCTACGTCAATCTCATGGTTTTAGCATAATTACATGACTGAGTGTTGCGTTCAGAAGTGGTACATGCATTACACATTACACTAATAATTTACAATGAATGCTTGTACAAAGCTTCACGTTACATCATTGGCATAAATATCAGGATTGGCTGCTGAATACACAGAAATAATACTTCTTAGATCAAATGGATACAGCTTGGGAGCAAGTACTTTAATATGTTAATGTAACACGTTGCATTTTACAAACTCACCTGACATCATCACATAGCTATTTAAAGGACGGCCATTACCTGCTCATTCACAGCTACAGATTTCAAAATGTTGCGCTTGTTTAGGAGACGTCGTAACATTCTTTTGCACGAGTGGCTTGCTGATGAAGAGAATGACATAGGGCAAGGGAGGGACAGAGCCAGGGACAGTGACAGGGACAGGCACGCGGATACGACAGGGACAGGGAGAGGGACAGGGAGAGGGACAGGAGATCAGAGGAGAAGACAGAGGAGAGAAGTTGTGGCTCGTCCGCGTGTGTACAGGGAGAGAACCCTGTTAGATGGGATGAGTGAGGAGGAGATAGTAAGTCGCTATCGTTTGAGTTCAGCAGCAATCTTATCTCTTTATGAAGAGATAAGGGGAGATTTAGATTTTTTGACAGCCAGAGGTCGTGCAGTCCCTGGGCTTGTTAAAATGCTGTGCTCATTACATTATCTTGCTTCCGAGTCATTCCAGACAACTGTGGGCATAGTGGGCGGGGTCTCGCAATCTACATTCTCGCGGGCCTTTACCCAGTTTCTCTATGCACTCAATAGACGCGCTAGGAATTATATTCATTTCCCTAATGAGCAGACAGAGTGGCTGGAAGTCAGGAATGGCTTTTATACCATAGCAGGGATACCATGTGTGCTGGGTGCAATCGATTACACCCATGTTGCTTTGATTCCACCTAGTCAGAGTGAGCATGCTTACCGCAACCGTAAGCACTACCATTCCCTGAATGTACAGGTTGTATGCAATGCCACGATGAAGATAATGCATGTGGTAGCCAAATTCCCTGGTTCCTCTATCCTGAGGAACTCATCAGTCTTCCATGGTTTCGAAGAAGGCCATTTTGGACCTGGTTGGCTGCTTGTTGAGTACATATTTGGATGTTGTAACATAAACCTCATTTTTGTTTAGGAATGATTTTATATTAGAATGTTATCACTAATGTTACCTTATGTGTGCTCCATTGATTATGGGTGACTCAGGATACGAAATTAGGCCGTGGCTGTTGACCCCGGTGCTAAACCCTCAAACTGAAGCAGAGGAGAGGTACAATGCTGCCCATATATCTACGCGATCCGTTATAGAGAGGACATTTGGCCTTCTCAAAACAAGATTTAGGTGTCTCGACTGAACTGGTGGGGCTCTTCAAAATAAGCCACAAAAAATGTCTGATATTATAATTGCCTTTTGCATTTTGCACAATGTGGCACTCAAACATAATGTACACGCAGACATAGGTGAGGCTTTGGTAGAGGAGCATCCAACCGATGTACCAGCTGAAAATGTACAAACAGCCAGTGGTGCCGAGACACGCCAGAATGTCATAAATACTTTTTTTTCTTGTAAGTAAATACATATATGCAGTGGTTGACAAATCACCAAAAAATCTACTCGCCACACAAAAAAATCTACTCGCCACCTAGTACCAAACGTGTGCTGCTTGGGCCAATATTTACTCGCCCGGGGGTTAAATCCACTCGCCCGGGGTGAGCAAATGTATAGGTTTGTCGAACACTGCATATATGTTCCTAGTACTACTTTTATATATTAATTATGTTATATTAACACTAAATTTTTTAACATAACCTTCTGTTAGGACACAGATGAATATGGGTTGCACACCTTTCTCTTCTCTGCTGTGTGGACAAAGGCATGTGGCACCGGTATGTTATTCTTGCACAGGTTATATAATCCTTCTTCGAATGTAAATTAGTTGTGTGTATGTGAATACAACAGGTGTAACAAATGAGTAATTTCATAACATTGTGTTGTTGATTATGCAAACACAATACACATAGTATGGCCATAGTCATTCATTCTTGCAGTATGGTTACATACAATGTTATTGTTACACTGTAACATGCGCATCAATATGATGTGTACACCAGGCTGCTTTTCATATTTTATGTGACAAAATATACATGGTGTTTCATATGTAACACCAAATAGACACTTTGGTGTGTTGCTTACGTTAATGAAGATGTCATGTCAATGTTTGCAATTTATATATTGTTCCATTTTTTTATAGGTATATCTCCTCTATGACTGATCATGGTATGTATATGAACTGACATCTGTCATAAGTTGTGCCTACCTCTATATACGTATAATTATAGGATGTATAAACCCAACATAGTTGTCAACTTCCAATCTTACATACTGTACATCTCGTTTCTGTATCATGTACATGCGTTTAGCTACTATTGAGGTTTCATGTGCATTGTATTTGAAAATTATTAGTGACATGACATCACATTTAATGTATGTTCTCTTACAATTTCCATTAATCTAATATAGGGGTGGGTGGAGAGAAGGGGATAAATGCTGCTAGTTTTTTCCTTAGGGTTGGTGATTAATCACGGATGCACTTGAGTGATCATAACACTCCATGCATAAATGCCTGTAATCACACCAATGCTTTGTACATCTTATATGTTGCAATGTATGTGATTAGTAATGGTATCAATTATTTGTAAAGATTAGTTTTACATTGTCACATGTGTATGTATAAGTCACACATGTGTGTTGATGTGACCTACATGTAACAAGTGTCAAACTGTTAACACAAAGCAAAATATTTCACACATTTATTAGTAATTTTGCATAATTCATTTCACACAATGACAATGTTGTTAATATTGTTGGAATGTCATTCACGTCAGTTCATCATTATTATGATGATCATTTACAAGTATTCTCAACATATGAACGTCAATCACGTGCACATTTGCATAGGCACACTTTTCAAGACAACTGTTTGTGTCTGTATCAATTTGTGTATGATGCATGTACTGTATAACACCGTCAAATTATAACATCAGGTTTATTATGGTAGCTTATATCATCATACTCACTTTACTATGTATGTGTTGAACGTTTACTAAACACAGTAAAATATAGTTAGTTTGGTACATTAAATATACACAGAAACTTACATGTTTACATGATCTGTACCTAATATTCATAACATCATGCATTATAGTTGAGCACTACATCTTGGCATTAAAATTATTTGCCACACTCCAAAACAATTTTAACAACATCCCCATGTAACATGAGAATTTTTACATGAAATGGCTACTTGGTTTTAAGTCTCCTTTACATAATTTCTACAGTCATACGTTCCATTATACAATATACTACACTAATGTGTTTGCAGAGTGGCAATGGTTGTTATATATTAAACAGAGCATGGCATATAATGTTAGTACAAAATAAAGAACACACATAAAATTTACAAACTGCACTGTTTAGCAACATCATTATGTTAATTAAGTGGTTATGAAATATAGGCATAACCGGATCACATTTTGTATTGTTTGTTAATATGCGCTGCAAGCATTATAAAAATTGTTGCATATGTAGTATATTAGTCGGTCGCTCCTCCTCACAATCATCTCATATAACGTTTGACTCTTCTGAAGTCATACATTGATCCCATTGATTCTTCCCCGACATCTCTGAAATACAGCAAACAGATGATGGTCACAGATGGCACCTTTATATATGTGTAGCCGTGACAACGCGTTACACATCTCTATATGATTGTGTATATCCACACGTTATTCACTTATATGTTAGAAGTGCAAGGTTACAAGTAACCTTTTGTTAATTGCGTAGCAGGCATAACTATGGATATGATCTTTCCGTTGGCAGTATACATAATAATGTGCGCGCACATCTTAATTTGCGCACGCACTTCACGATTGGGTCGACTAAGTGTTAGCGCATGCGCTAAACAATGTGTACGCTGTGATTCAATACTTGTTGTTACTAGCATTAAGCATATAATATTTCTTTCAAATCCAATGAACGCGAAACTACATTCGTTCTAAACACGACCTTCTATAATCTTTTTAAACAGATGTGTGTGGACGGAAACAACGGGCGATCACCCAATGAGCGAATACAATACGTTTGACGTCATGTTAAGGCAGCGTGAAGTGCACGCAAACACGCCTCCCACTGAATTAACATTGGGCTACCACAATGTGAACGCCCACAAACACAGACGCGCGCGCATGACACAGTGCAGTGACCGTAACAATAACAAACGGACACAGCCAATAGGGTTTGACGTGCGCACGTCGGTTGGGGGCGGGACTTACACCCGTAATTCTTTTTAAGGATGCCTTGGCACGTGACAAGTGTCCCACGTCATATGTGGCCGACCGTCTTTTGTTAGATGTTGCATGAAAAAAAAAAGAGGTGTGTGTTAAAGTTATGGTAACATGTTGCAATGATATGTTTTAAGAGATAGGAAACTAGGTATATTTATTCCGTTACCAATGTGTACTAATGTTTCTGGTTGTAGTATATTGTAATAGGAAACAATGTGTTTGTGAACGCTACATGTTATGCTGTCTGCAATGTTACGCTGTATCCACGCATTTAGCGTAAAAATGGTGAATAGAAAAAAGTTTACACTTTTAACGGTGAGTCAACGCATAACAATTATTATATTTACCATTCTTGTAGAAGTAACACTTCGTTTGGCTGCAACTGGTCGCTCCAGAAAGACAATGCATTTTCATTCATGGTTGAGGCAACTGTTGAATCTTGTAGGACACACATCTCCATGAGGCGCTCATAGGAATCGCCACTGCCTTCTTCAAACAATACGTCCGGAGGTACGTACAGTTCTTGGTTTTGCCATTCTAATGTGTTTTGACCAAAAAGGTTTGGAAAAACATCATTGTAGTTATGTTCATCTTGCATCTGTGCTTCAGGAATGGAGGGTGCAGATATTGCAGCAGGTATCGATTCAGACAGAACAGTAGTAGCGGATCCATTGCTATTGGTATTAGGAATAAATATGCTACTTATCAGAAGATATGTGCCATGTTCCATGGTAATTTGAAATTGTGGTGCAATCTGCCAAAATCCATACCTTTCATGTAGGTTATCCTGGACACGTTCAAAACAATCATTTGTTGATAAAGTGAATCGTACAGATGATTTAAAATTTCCAGCGCAGCACGGGTCTTGGTAATATGGATTTTTACTTCTGATCAAGTCATAGATCTGCCCCACGTTGGCTTTTTGTTGTTCAGTTGATATGATGGCCTCTGCTATCATTATTTTATAAGATTTATGCGGATGGCTGTTCAATATTGTATTCTCTGCCATTGCTGCGTCTCAGTGTGAAACTTGAGTTGTAGGTTTTTTCTTCTGAATGTGAAACTATTTAAATGTTATCTTTTGTGGGGTTTTTGTCAAGGTCAGACTTCAAGTTCCATGTTTCACTCCTTTTTTAAACCACCAATTCGAATGTGTAGAAATAATTGGCACACATTTTTTGGTTAAGATTGCCTTTTCACTGTGAAAGTTACATTGTTTTTTAATTAATCTACATTCTCAAAACAAGTTTAGGATTTTAATTAAAAAACAATGTGGGTGAGAAATTCTACAGTGTTGGCATTATGAAAAAACTGCCTACACTGACATATAATGAGATATACACACACACACACCTGCTAATGTTTTTCTCTGTCTTTTTTTCAACATTTCACTGAGTGTATCTTTCTGTCTGGTTAACTCCCTGTCTGTCTCACACAGTTTGACTATGTGTGTATATCTAGACATATCTATATATCAATATGTTCAGTGTAGAACTGGATTAAATAGATATATTATATGTTGTAACACTACAGGCCTTGTAAACTCACAAAAGGCCTTGTTTGATGTTAACTCCAAATTGGACACAGCTGTATATCTAGATATCTCTCTGCAGAGAGCTCCGCACAGGAGAGTGAAGGGAAAGCAACGGACTGGCTATAAATATACAGGACTCCATTCCGTTCACCATCAGCCCTTTGAGAAAGTCGCCCAGCGGTGAAGAAACGCGTCAGGGACTCTGATAGGGCGATTATGTCACTACGACGCTGCGCACGTGCACAAGGCCACATCCAGCGTGGGATTCATACGGCGGCCATTCTTAGTGGAGAGGCAAGTACCTTGACTTAAGAATTATGTTTCGACTCAGTGTGAAATAAGAATGAATGAAAGGTTGTTCAAACCTCACAACTCCTACATGATACTTTACATCACAAACACAATACATGTTCTCTTAAAACACTTAATTTTCAATGACACTAAGTGATCCAATTTAAATAACATGTCAAAAACAATTAATTAACATGACAACATAACATATATAAATGAACATATTATATGTCCTGCACCTCATACACTCTTCTTCCAGGTGCGATGAGCTGCATGACCCCGGTGAAGACACTTGTTCAGTCTCAGGTGACACATGTCCTCCAGGAGCAACTATAAAGAACAATAACATCAGTTGTTAATTGACATGTGTACATAATGAACATTGAGTTAGTGTATCTTGAGTATTTATGGCTAACTAACAGCATCACTTCATGAACTGAAAATATGTGTGTGGCAAACTGAACATTATTCGTTTTAATAACAATGTACATGCCAGTGTACTTTGGACTTTTTACTTCACTAACATACAACATACAATGTTTATGCAGTAATGCGTTAGCAAAATATTATTAATATTGGACATACCCTGCATATGTTGTGCAGTAATATCACAATAATAATGTACATCACTATCATGAGATCAACGTTGACAATGCTTATCATTAAGTAGGTAATATTGGAAAAGTTATTGTTTTTGTTACAGGATATGTGTGCTACATTAATAGAAGCTGTTGCAGGCCTGAATGTGGCTGCCACTCAACAACACAACACATTCAGTGTGTCGTTCACAGATGCTACTGGTGTCATAATGTGGTGTTGATATAAGTTGAACAATAGATCTGAGTGAACGAATGTGTAACGTACGGTTTGATACATAATGGTTTCGTGGGTGAATTTGTACATAGAGTTACCATTTCAAATGAGTGTGATTAACTTCTGTTTAGCTTGTCAGGTTTTAAGAACTGTAGTCCCTCCCCCAAAAACTAAAATCACCCTGACCTTTCAATTAATTCAAGCAGCAGAAAATGGTGTCAACAAAGTTGACCGTAACATGACCCTGTTATTTGGCTGTGTGCACAACCCCACCCCCTGAGTTCACGTGTATGCTGTGATGACATATTAATTGCAGCTGCTTGAACACAATGGTAGATGAGCTAAATAGTAGTCTGAAGTGTGCTACCTATGAACACAAT
This sequence comes from Ascaphus truei, assembly GCA_036426205.1. Taxonomy (NCBI): domain Eukaryota; kingdom Metazoa; phylum Chordata; class Amphibia; order Anura; family Ascaphidae; genus Ascaphus; species Ascaphus truei. Next base: position 39,881 of record WSYH01002258.1, on the reverse strand, counting down.
TACATAACATATGCAACGTGTGCCTCATTATGCTCTCTGTATATGAGATGACGCAAAAAAGGACCTTTTTCTAAACAAAAGCAAATGTGTTAGTGCAAGTGATGTTTGTTGGCCGTTGCATGCAATATCTTCGATGCATGATTTCAAGAGGCAGTAATGTCGTGTTTGTAGGTGTTAAATAAATTAAATATAAATTACTATTATATATATGTATGTACTGCAACAGTACATATTAATGTTTGCTCATTTGCATGTCTTAGACATGTGTGCAACCCTGTTGTTCCCCATATTCGGCCAGCATAAATTGCTTCCACTGCAGCAAAGGATTGTGGGAGATGACATGTAAATGAGCGCGCAGTGCCACGTTATATATTATTTAGTGATTGTAGTTGGACAACGAAATATAAATATATATTGATAGATATATATATATAGAGAGAGAGACATATATACATATATAGATGTAGGTATGCTTCTATTGGGAAGAAAGTATAAATAGCAGCGGAAATATAGAAAATAACTGTAACCTACGACACGCCTAGTACAGTAACATTTCTCACCTGGTGGAAATTCTGATGAATACATTCCGATATCTCTGTCACCGGCCAAACACTCAACGACGACGGGAAGTAATTTTTCCCGAAGCTGCTCCTCCAATGGAGTTAAGATGAGACGTTGTGCTAGCATGCCACCTCCAGTGCCAGAAGCATGTAAGCGTTGTTGTTGTATTTTTCTTTTTAATTTTGCCCTAATATCGTCAAATCTCTTGCGACAATTATTCCGGTCCCTGACACGATTCCCACACGCATTCACACTAAGTAGTATTTGTTTCCACTTTTCTGTTTTGGATGCTGAACTTGTCCGCGCTTGAAATACATACAAAATATATTACGTTAATTCTTACTAATAAAACAAACCATTTCCTACAATGCTAGCTGTTCCAAGAGATACCAAACATGCTTGTGTAATATGTGTAGCACATGAGCATTCACTTGTAAACATAGACATGTAATGAAGCTTGCATTAATATTGTATGAAGTTTGCACAAATTGAACAACTGAGTGTTCTTGTCGTTGTAAAGCATGATTAAAATATGTGTTTACAACAAAAGTTAAATTGATAGATATTATGGACCCATATTTGCATATTATGACACCTCACATGACCTACGATAACATGTATTTGAAGAATGAATGCAAAGGTAGACTTACATACTAAATGGCCAAACAGACTGTCATAGTGCTCCAGAATCCCAGTGACAAGAGCTGTGTTTTCGTTGTCATTGAAGCGAGGATTACGTGGCTGCTCCACACGTTTCTTCCGAGCACGTTTAGGCTCAGAGCTTGGCTGGTGCTGACTGGACTCTCCTTCTTCCAATGGAAGAGACTCCAAAAGCGGCCTACCAGCAAGCACGCCACCACCAGACACCCCATCAGCAACTGAGCCACCAGCAGCACTCACACTCACATCAACAGCACTCGCACTCCCAGAAACAGCACTCGCACTCCCAGCAATAGCACTCGCACTCCCAGCAACAGCACTCACACTCCCAGCAACAGCACTCGCACTCCCAGCAACATCACTCCCCTGAACCGTACGTTCACTCCGACGCATACTAGCACGTCTAGCAGTACCACTCACACCAGCATCACTCTTCACACGCCTTGCGGCCATACCTCTAGCACTCACAAAGAACAGAAAACAAATGTAAAGCCAACCACACTAAACACTTACACATACAAAACAAGACAAAGATGTAAACAAAACAACAAAGGACAAACCTCTCACAATACACAACAAGTCTCTCAGTCAATATGCAAATATTAAATTGCCCAGCTCTGTGCGTCTCTCTCTCTCTCACTCCCAACAACACAGAGAATGATTAACAGTACATGTTGCCTTTAAATAGGCCGCGCTATCCAATACATGCTTGTTTCGCCTGATTCAGCAAGAAGTTTGATTGGCGAACCTAACAGCACCCCGCCATGCACGCCGATACACCTGTGTGTGATCAGCAAATCATCGTGAGAGTGGGCGGAAATGTTTTCGACTTGATTTTGAAGGGATTCGGCACTTACTGCATACGGAGAGGGAAAATCGCCAACATCATGCCAAATCGGTAAGCTTGGCCATTGAACTTTTTCGGCGCTTACTGCATAGAGCCCTTAGAGTTTGAAGCAGGGAAACCTGGATAAAATACCAACAATTCCTTTTTTACATGTACTTTTACATTGTATATGTAAGCATATTGTGTTAACATTGATTCTGTAACACAATTTATCATGTCTCCTTAAGCTGTATTATCAATTAGCATAACACATATAATTAATAGGTGGATGAATTTTTCATTATTACTGTAGCCCTCTGTAAACAGCACAGGCTATAACTATCTTCCTTCTGCTGTGGTTAGTCCTGTTAAGATCAGGCACCAGTAATCCTCCTGGGTTATCCCCCTTAATAGCCCTATCCTGAATGATAGACACAGGCCTGGACTCTGCTGCAGGCGTGAGCACGAGGGGAGGTCCTGTTGACATCACAGCCAACTCCGGTGAGTAGTTTTTCTTCGTTCGAGATTAGTCAGAGTCTGGAGTTGCCGGTTAGTTATGCCGGGAGTATGCAGTGCCGCTAACAGGCCATGAGTCAAGAAATCCTGCGGATCAGTCCGAGGATTTGGAGGGGCCTACAGTTTCCCCTGCACAGAGTGCAGGCGAAAGCAGAGCGGAAAGAATCAGCATCCTTTAGTAGAGCTGATAGAGTTATAGACTTGGTGGACCAATGCCCTCACCCCACTGCCAGGGGTGATGGGGAGAATCCAAGACCCACCGCGAGGCTAACCTCGGGGGTGGGCCATTGGGTATTGAAGCCCTAGCTCAGACCATCCTGCCGGAAGAGTGACTTGGAGGGAAGGAGAGGAGGAATTATCTGGGCGAAGGCGAGCGGCGTATAACCCGTCCTGGCTATTGTGTTGCGGCTGTTGGAAGCCCTTATCGTTGGGATATTGTTGCTTTGTCAAATAAAGAGACTATTCTTCATCCGTAAAGACTGTGTGTGACTTGGAAAGTACTACCCTGGGACCCAAGGGGTTCTTCTATACCGGTCCTGTCCCATATTCCTGGGAGTATAGAAGATGGAGGCGCTGCACCACTAAGAGAAGATGGAGGCTACCACCCCAGAAGCCCGGTCCTGGTTCCCCCACAACATCGTGGGAAGCTCAGGCGCTCCTGTTCCTCACAGGTATGCACCACACGCATGTAATCTGCCCTCATGCACCCTAGACACCACAGTAGAGTCTGGGGGAAGGGGGGAAGCAGGGTTACATTACTATAAAAAAAATAGTTATTTGGTAATTGTACATACTTGTGCAATACATCATTAGTTCTACTATCTCCTTTACATGCACTGTATGTTAAATACAGGAGAAGTAGTAATTCAGTGAGTAAAGACACTGACAGGCACTGAGTTTGAAGCAGGGGAGCCTGGACCAATTCCCGGTGTCGACTCCTTGTGACCTTGGGCAAATCACTTTATCTTCCTTTGCCTCAGGCACCAAAAACATAGATTGTAAGCTCCGCGGGGCAGGGACTTGTGCCTGCAAAATGTCTCTGTAAAGTGCTACGTAAAACTATCAGCGCTATACAAGAACATTCGATTATTATTATTATTTTAACGGTGCAGTTGAAACAATATCCTACAGTACATGTTTGTAAAAATTATTAAAAATGTCGTGTGTTATGCCAAATAGATTTTTAAAACCAAAAATAACCGTCATCATTTTTTACAAAACTTTTTTTCTATATTTATAATATCAAAAGCATTAGCTAAGTGACATCCTCTTCCTGTTCTGATTGGCTCGTGATCTTGATCCCCGGCCTCTCTCTAGCACTGCACAAAATGCATCATTAACTAGCCAGTCATATTCTATTGATGGACTACATACTGTACAGATGCAGCGGCCATTATTTTAACAAATCACGCGGTGTATACCTCGGAATACCCATGTCATGGTGCGGGATTTCTTCCAACCATACGGCCTTAAGACGCGAGTGCAGGCGAGTGCATGAAATGGCATTTTAGAGTTCTGGCTTTTAAACACCTGAAATTGACACAGTAGCACAGTAGCACAGTTGCACAGTACTGTAAATAATACAATTCATTCATTTCATTGCAATTCATTGCACACAATCCATGAAATTCAAACAAAGCAACCGCGATAAACACGTGTGCCTGGGGCGATTGGCCACATTCATGCCTCGTGGAGTACAGCAGCGCATACAAAAAAGGCTCAGTGATTTGTTAAAATAATGGCCGCTGCATCTGTATCCCAAAATGTTGTGCAATACAATAATTAAATAATACGTTAATGTGATCTATTACAGGAGAACTGATTGATGTGCAATGTAGACCATCATCGCTTGTCATTGTACATATTGTATTCATGCACATGTAGCCCCATGTAAACAGCACAGGCTATACATATCTTTCTCCTACTGAGGTAAGTCCTGTTAAGGGCAGGCACCAGTAGTAATCATGGCTTTTCCCCCCTTCAAGCCCTGCCCTGAGTGATATATGCAGGCCCCTGACTCTGCTGCAGGCATGAGACAGAGGGGAGGTCCTGCTGACATCATGAGGGGTGGGGCTGAGACTATTTAGCAGCCCATTCCTGTAAGTGAAAGTTAGTCTACTCTGGAGTCCATCCAAGTCTTTCCTGGGAGTTGGAAGAGCGTGGAGTAGGTTGAGCTCTCTCCTGGAAGCAGGAGAGAAACTAAGAGGACTCTGGCCTATGATAGTCAGCGAGTGAGCAGAGCTCCGGTGGAACCAATGCCCCTCACCCTGATGAGGGGGTGATGGGGGGGATCTACCCCCGCCCAGAGGGGACCCTCTGAAGTGGGCACTGGGGTATTGAGGCCCCTTACAGACCATCCTGTGGAGTACCTCTTGGAGGAAAGGAGAGGAGAGGAGAAAGGCTGTACACCCTGGGATCTCTGTGTGTGCTGCTACTGCTATTGCTGTTGTTGTTGTGGCTGTATGCTGCAAGGCTGCTGTGTGTCATCTAGATACAATAAAGAGAGACATTGCTGATCTTACTAAAGACTGTTGTGTGATTCTGAAGCATCCACCCTGGGACCAGGGGTCACTTCTTCGATACGGGTCCTACCCCATACCCTGGGAAGGTATAGAGGATGGAGGCGCTGCACCACCACTAAAAGAATGAGGCAACTACCCCAGAAGCCTGGTCCTGTCTCCCCAACAACATCGCGAGAAGCTCAGGCCCTCCTGTTACCGGCAGGTATGCACCACTCGAGCACATGTAACCAGCCCACACACATCCTAGATATAGCATCTGTGTCTGGGGTGGGGGGGACAAGGGTTACACACATATTTAATGTGTGAAACTGAAAAATGCATTTACAAAACATCACATTATCTGCAGATTAACATATGTGAAAAAGTATTGTGACAGTGTTTACATATGGTGTTATTGGTTACGTACGTTTAAACATTTTACAATACTAGAAAATATATTTAATACTTTTTATTCTGTCATTTATGAACAATTGATATGGTAAATACCATAACTCGTTAGCACTTTATCAAAATAGTTATATATGAATTTTTTTATTATTTTATATTTTTCTTTTATGTAACACATTTTCATATTTGTGTTTATGTTAATTTAAATGTGAAAAGACTGCATATAATTTATAACAATACTCCGTAACTGATAATTACCACTACAATGTATAACTGTTGGATACGTATCAAATCATATAGTGGTAAAGTGAACACAGGCGTAAACAAATAAAAAGTGGACACTAATAATAAGTGACTAATCAAAAACTTAAATAAGTGAAAAATGTGATAAAATTTAAGTAAATACAGTTTCACCCCCTGCTCTGGAACCCACTTGAAGGGGTAGTCTTCACTCTTCCCCCACAGTAACAGCAAAACACACAAAATCCACGGGGAGCATGGGGAGGAAACAAAAATAAATTTAAGTGCAGCAAAAATGCAGTCGAGCGGCGAAACCGGAAGTGACGTCACACGCCAGTCGGAGCAGTCTAAACAGCTTACCGGAGGCTGAGGCGGAGGAGTGGGGGAACGTTGTGGGATGGTGAGCCAGCTTGCTAAAATCTTCCTACACTAATGCAGTGTGATATGCCCGTTTTTTATTGTTAGAATGTGAGTATAATATTTTATTGTTTTAAAGCTATTTTTATCTTGAGTGATCTGCGCTATGCCAGTTGTTCTCTCTACATTGGGGTACGTGATCCTGGGGACCTGATCCACCTTGATGACAACTGCATCATCCACTTACCTCTGACNNCGTTTGAGTCAACCCTGCCTTTTTGACTCTTACATCTTGTAGTAGTCAATTCATTAGAGCCAAGTCAATTGAAGGCTTTTTTCACATTGTCATTTTGCTGCACTTAAATTTATTTTTGTTTCCTCCCATGCTCCCCGTGGATTTGTGTGTTTTACGTATCAAATCATGGCATTACAAACATCATTTTCATAGGCAAAGCAAGGTACAGTATACGAATATGTACGTCACATCTGATCTAAATATTATGTTCTAGCGAATTGGGCATGCTAATGAACACATATTAATTGATTAGAAAACTTCCGATTAAATCACGTATCTCACACTCAATTCTCCTGCTCACTTTTAAAGCTTTACATTCTTCGGCCCCTCCTTACATCTCACCCTAATTTCTCGCTATGCACGATCCCGACTCTTGCGTTCTTCTCAAGGAGTGTCCTTTCTACCCCCTTTTGTATCTAAAGCTCTCTCCCTCCCGCCTTAAACCTTTCTCACTTTCTGCCCCCACACTCGGGAATGCCCTTCCCCTCAATACCCGACTAGCCCCCTCGCTATCCCCCTTTACGACTCACCTTAAGACCCATCTGCTTAAAGAAGCATTTGAGTAGCACTGGATAATCATGGACACATGACCACATAAAGCTTGGCCCCCTGCAGACGCACTTACTAGTATTCCCTCCTACTGTCTCTGTATGTACTCCCTACCTACCAATTAGATTGTAAGCTCCTCGGAGCAGGGACTCCTTCCTTAATGTTACTTTTACAGTATGTCTAAGCACTTATTCCCATGTCTGTTTTTATATTATTTGTTATTTATATGATATGTATTACTACTGTGAAGCCTATGTACATTTATGGCGCTATATAAATAAAGACATTACATACATGTAGGGTATTTCAACTACTTAAGTTAATTAACATTATTAATTAATTTAAGTCACATGTCTTCAGTACATAGCTACTTAAACTCATCTACTCTCACACGTACTTCGAGGTAGAGATGAGTTAGGTGAGAGACAGATTATGATAGAAGGAGAAGATTGGCTTTTGAGGAGAAACAGGAGAGAGGAGAGGATGTGGAGAGGAGAGGATAGGGTGGAGAGTAGAGGATGGGGTGGAAAGGAGGTGAGAGTATGGATGAGAGAAGATAGGATGGAAAGGATAGGGTATGGTGGAGAGGAGAGGAGAGTAGGAGAGGAGACAGGTAAGCCCCAGCAACGTTTATACTCGAGAACGTATGGTTTTTGAGGGATTTTTGAGGAGGAAATTATTTGCCGTTATGGATTGAGTTCAGCAGCACATCTTAGCTCTTTATGCAGAGTTAAGAGATGATTTAGAATCGGTAACACAGAGGTCGTGCCGTCCCTGGCCTTGTTAAAATGCTGTACTCATTACATTTTCTTACTTCTGCGTCTTTTCAGACAACAGTGGGCATTGTATGGGGTCTCACAGTCGGCATTGTCGCAGGCCTTTAGCCAGTTTCTATGTGCACTGACGATGCCCTAGGAATTATATATTTTTTTCTAAAGAGCAAACAGAGTGGCTGAACTCAGGAAGGCTTTTATAAAATAGCCAGGCTACCATGCGTGATGGATGCAATAGATTGCACACATGTTGCGCTGACTCCCGCCAACTGTAGTAATCATGTAACAGAAAACACTTTCACTCCATCAATGTGCAGGCCGTATGTGATTCTAATATGAAATTCTGAATGTGGTAGCCAGATTTGCGCTTTCCAGCCATGATTCCTCTATTCTGAGAAATCATCAGTCTTCAATGCATTTGAAACGGGCTTTTTTGAGCATGGTTGGCTGGTGGGTAAGTACATATAAATAACGAAGCGGTAATATCTCCTTTGTTTGATGCATATATCTTTGATACATAATATTCATATTACTTTTAAATAGCTACATTTTAATAACACTGGTGTTTATATAAAAAATAGTTATAACTACATGTTATAATGTTTCACACTTTGTTAAAATACAAAGGTACATGTTAATACAGTTTGTCATTTATTAGACAACACACACTCATACACAACTTTTGAAGAAATACATGTGTTCGGTCATACAGAATATTCTTCTTATTTGAAGCAACATATATCACATGATATCATGCCAATTATAACAGCCTACTGTATTCTATGAGGTACAATTAGGACAAATAACATCGAAATAATCTCTCAAGCACACATCTGCATGTTGTAAGATCCAATAAGATATGGCTAAACACCTCACATCTGATACTACATAGTTCTTGTGAACCTATTTTCAGGCCATGACCCAACATATTTGTGTATATACCAATACTGTGAAAACTTTTCATCATATTTGTAACTCGCTGTATTCAAGGTGATTCAGGATACGGGATCCAACCGTGGCTCCTAACCAACTGGCTAACCTCTGTAACCCTACAGTGGAGAGATATAATGTGGCATATATATCCACTCGAGCGAATATTGAGCGACATTTGGAATGTTGAAAGTTGGTTCAGATGTCTCGATAGATTTTGCGGTGCCCTCAGTACAAGTCTGAGAAGGTTTCTGACATAGTGATATGATGCTCGCATTCTGCACAATATTGCACTACGTCACAATCTTCCACTAACATATGGAGGTCTCGGGGAGGACCCTCCTGTCCATGATGCAGGGGATCAGGGCAGACAGGCATTGGGGTGGAGACAAAGTGGAATGCAATCATCACTATTTTCTAAGGTAGCAGAATCAATTATTAAGAATAATCTATACTGTCCTTCGTGTTTATTTAGATTCAAACTAAGATGTTCTCATCCTAGGATAGTGATGGCTGAACACATCTTGTGTGTACAATTCATCAGTGTGTATGTGCCCATCTGACTATGGTATGTTAAGCTCAAAAACTTTTGTTAGAACCATGTAAATCAGTATGATTCATGTGTGCAAGATGGGTGAATGCTTTGCATGTACAAAATAGTAATGATGTACTGCTGCGGCCAAGTTTATTTTCGAGCATTTGCCCGTTCTTGGCCGCAGCAGTAGCCTGGCGCATGCCCGAGAGTGACGGGCGCGCGCCGAAGCAGCGGAAGAGCGCCCTCCTCGGGGCGCTCTCCCTACCGCTGCCGGGTCCGCCGGGTCCCCGGAACCCCCTGCCGCTGTCCCGCGATCGCGGGACACCAGGGCTCCCTCGGGAGCCCCTGGACGCGCGTGCAGGGGGCGCGTCTATGACGCGCAGCACGCCGAGGGGCGGCCACTACAAGCCGGGAAATCTCCTGGCTTGGTACCGGCCACACTTTAATAAAGTGTGTCGGTAGTGTAGTTTAGATGTGTGAGCATGAAATGTATGTGAGATTGATGGCAGCAGAAGAATATTTCACACTTTATATGTGAACTCAGCTTACGCAAGTTATTTACATAAAACGATATCATATATGTAATACATAAAATGTGATTTTAAAAAAAAAAAATTAATTTTTTAAAACCATTTATTACATGTACTTAGAATTACTATATTGTATAAATACAATATATTTTTCATACTAATGTTCCTTCAATATTAATAAATGTATTGTATTGTATGTCTTTATTTATATAGCTCCATTAATGTACATAGCTCTTCACATTAGTAATACACGTGGTATTAATAAAAAATAGATAATAGAAACAGATCATGGGAATAAGTGCTTCAGACATAAAAGTAACATTAAAAAGGAGTCCCTTCTCCGAGGAGCTTACAGTCTAATTGGTAGGTAGGAGACGTACCGAGACAGTAGAAGGGAATTTTGGTAAGTGCGTCTGCAGGGGGCCAAGCTATATATCATGCGTCCAGTATAATCCACATGCTATTCATATGCTTCTTTAAGGCAAGTGTGTCTTAAGGTATATTAAAGGTGGATAAGAGGGTGTCTGTCGGTTATTGAGGGGAAGGGCATTCCAGAGGTGCGGCAGTAAGTGAGAAGGTTTAAGGTGGGAGAGGCTTTAGATACAAAGGGGGTAGAAAGAAGACATCCCTTGAGAGGAACGCAAGAGTCGGGAGGGTGCATAACGAGAAATTAGGGCTGAGATGTAAGGAGGAGCAGAAGAGTGTAAAGCTTTAAAAGTGAGGAGGAGATATGAGTGTGTGATACGGTTTGATCGGAATCCAAGGAGAGATTTCAGGAGGGGAGACGCGGAGACAGATTTAGGAACAGTAGAGTGATTCTGGCAGCAAGTTTAGGATAGATTGTAGGGAGACAGGTGAGAGCCTGAGGCCTCACCGTCCCACAACGTTCCCCCACTCCTCCGCCTCAGCCTCCGGTCAGCTGTTTAGACTGCTCCGACTGGCATGTGACGTCACTTCCGGTTTCGCCGCTCGGTGAGGGCTGGATCCTCCTGCAACTCCTCTGCTGTATGCTCCTCTCTGAATAAGACTCCCACTCTACGCGTTTCGAAAGCGACTGCTGAGGAAGAAAGCCAGTTTTTCTCTCTACATTGGGGTACGTGATCCTGGAGACCTGATCCACCTTGATGACAACTGCATCATCCACTTACCTCTGACCGTTTGAGTCAACCCTGCCTTTTTGACTCTTACATCTTGTAAGTAGTCAATTCATTAGAGCCAAGTCAATTGAAGGCTTTTTTCACATTGTCATTTTTGCTGCACTTAAATTTATTTTTGTTTCCTCCCCATGCTCCCCGTGGATTTTGTGTGTTTTACGTATCAAATCATGGCATTACAAACATCAGTTTTTCATAGGCAAAGCAAGGTACAGTATACGAATATGTACGTCACATCTGATCTAAATATTATGTTCTAGCGAATTGGGCATGCTAATGAACACATATTAATTGATTAGAAACACTTCCGATTAAATCACGTATCTCACACTCAATTCTCCTGCTCACTTTTAAAGCTTTACATTCTTCGGCCCCTCCTTACATCTCAGCCCTAATTTCTCGCTATGCACGATCCCGACTCTTGCGTTCTTCTCAAGGATGTCTCCTTTCTACCCCCTTTGTATCTAAAGCTCTCTCCCGCCTTAAACCTTTCTCACTTTCTGCCCCACACTCTGGAATGCCCTTCCCCTCAATACCCGACTAGCCCCCTCGCTATCCACCTTTACGACTCACCTTAAGACACATCTGCTTAAAGAAGCATTTGAGTAGCACTGGATAATCATGGACACATGACACATAAAGCTTGGCCCCCTGCAGACGCACTTACTAGTATTCCCTCCTACTGTCTCTGTATGTACTCCCTACCTACCAATTAGATTGTAAGCTCCTCGGAGCAGGGACTCCTTCCTTAATGTTACTTTTACAGTATGTCTGAAGCACTTATTCCCATGATCTGTTATTTATATTATTTGTTATTTATATGATATGTATTACTACTGTGAAGCGCTATGTACATTTATGGCGCTATATAAATAAAGACATACAATACAATATGTAGGGTATTTCAACTACTTAAGTTAATTAACATTATTAATTAATTTAAGTCACATGTCTTCAGTACATAGCTACTTAAACTCATCTACTCTCACACGTACTTCGAGGTAGAGATGGAGTTAGAGTTGAGACAGATTATGATGAGAAGGAGAAGATTGGCTTTTGAGGAGAAACAGAGGAGAGAGGAGAGGATGGGTGGAGAGGAGAGGATAGGGTGGAGAGTAGAGGATGGGGTGGAAAGGAGGTGAGAGGATAGGATAGAGAAGAAGATAGGATGGAAAGGAGAGGGTAGGGTGGAGAGGAGAGGAGAGTAGAGAGGAGACAGGTAGAGCCCCAGCAACGTTTATACTGAGAACGTATGGTTTTTGAGGGGATTTTTGAGGAGGAAATTATTTGCCGTTATGGATTGAGTTCAGCAGCAATCTTAGCTCTTTATGCAGAGTTAAGAGATGATTTAGAATCGGTAACAGGCAGAGGTCGTGCCGTCCCTGGCCTTGTTAAAATGCTGTACTCATTACATTTTCTTACTTCTGCGTCTTTTCAGACAACAGTGGGCATTGTAGGTGGGGTCTCACAGTCGGCATTGTCGCAGGCCTTTAGCCAGTTTCTATGTGCACTGACGATGCCCTAGGAATTATATATTTTTTTCTAAAGAGCAGACAGAGTGGCTGGAACTCAGGAATGGCTTTTATAAAATAGCCAGGCTACCATGCGTGATGGATGCAATAGATTGCACACATGTTGCGCTGACTCCGCCAACTGTAGATAATCATGTAACAGAAAACACTTTCACTCCATCAATGTGCAGGCCGTATGTGATTCTAATATGAGAATTCTGAATGTGGTAGCCAGATTTGCGCTTTCCAGCCATGATTCCTCTATTCTGAGAAAATCATCAGTCTTCAATGCATTTGAAACGGGCTATTTTGAGCATGGTTGGCTGGTGGGTAAGTACATATAATATAACGAAGCGGTAATATCTCCTTTGTTTGATGCATATATCTTTGATACATAATATTCATATTACTTTTAAATAGCTACATTTTAATATACACTGGTGTATATTAAGAAATAGTTATAACTACATGTTATAATGTTTCACACTTTGTTTAAAATACAAAGGTACATGTTAATACAGTTTGTCATTTATGTAGACACACACACTCATACACAACTTTTGAAGAAAATACATGTGTTCGGTCATACAGAATATTCTTCTTATTTGAAGCCAACATATATCACATGATATCATGCCAATTATAACAGCCTACTGTATTCTATGGATGTACAATTAGGACAAATAACAATCAGAAATAATCTCTCAAGCACACATCTGCATGTTGTAAGATCCAATAAGATATGGCTAAACACCTCACATCTGATACTACATAGTTCTTGTGAACCTATTTTCAGGCCATGAACCAAACATATTTGTGTATATACCAATACTGTGAAAACTTTTCATCATATTGTAACTCGCTGTATTCAAGGTGATTCAGGATACGGGATCCAACCGTGGCTCCTAACCCAACTGGCTAACCCTGTAACCCTACAGTGGAGAGATATAATGTGGCATATATATCCACTCGAGCGAATATTGAGCGGACATTTGGAATGTTGAAAAGTTGGTTCAGATGTCTCGATAGATTTTGCGGTGCCCTACAGTACAAGTCTGAGAAGGTTTCTGACATAGTGATATGATGCTGCATTCTGCACAATATTGCACTACGTCACAATCTTCCACTAAACATATGGGAGGGTCTCGGGGAGGACCCTCCTGTCCATGATGCAGGGGATCAGGGGCAGACAGGCATTGGGGTGGAGACAAAGTGGAATGCAATCATCACATATTTCTAAGGTAAGCAAGAATCAATTTATTAAGAATAATCTATACTGTCCTTCGTGTTTATTTAGATTCAAACTAAAAAGATGTTCTCATCCTAGGATAGTGATGGCTGAACACATCTTGTGTGTACAAGTTCATCAGTGTGTATGTGCCCATCTGACTATGGTATGTTAAGCTCAAAAACTTTTGTTAGAACCATGTAAATCAGTATGATTCATGTGTGCAAGATGGGTGAATGCTTTGCATGTACAAAATATGTAATGATGTACTGCTGCGGCCAAGTTTATTCGAGCATTTGCCCGTTCTTGGCCGCAGCAGTAGCCTGGCGCATGCCCGAGAGTGACGGGCGCGCGCCGAAGCAGCGGAAGAGCGCCCTCCGATCGGGGCGCTCTCCCTACCGCTGCCGGGTCCGCCGGGTCCCCCGGAACCCCCTGCCGCTGTCCCGCGATCGCGGGACACCAGGGCTCCCTCGGGGAGCCCCTGGACGCGCGTGCAGGGGGCGCGTCTATGACGCGCAGCACGCCGAGGGGCGGCCACTAGCAAGCCGGGAAATCTCCTGGCTTGCGGTACCGGCCACACTTTAATAAAGTGTGTCGGTAGTGTAGGTTAGATGTGTGAGCATGAAATGTATGTGAGATTGATGGCAGCAGAAGAATATTTCACACTTTATATGTGAACTCAGCTTACGCAAGTTATGTACATAAAACGATATCATCATATATGTAATACATAAAATGTGATTTTAAAAAAAAAATTAAATTTTTTTAAACCATTTATTACATGTACTTAGAATTACTATATTGTATAAATTACAATATATTTTTCATACTAATGTTCCTTCAATATTATAAATGTATTGTATTGTATGTCTTTATTTATATAGCTCCATTAATGTACATAGCGCTTCACAGTAGTAATACACGTGGTAATTAAATAAAAAATAGATAATAGAAACAGATCATGGGAATAAGTGCTTCAGACATAAAAGTAACATTAAAAAAAGGAGTCCCTTCTCCGAGGAGCTTACAGTCTAATTGGTAGGTAGGGAGAACGTACCGAGACAGTAGAAGGGAATTTTGGTAAGTGCGTCTGCAGGGGGCCAAGCTATATATCATGCGTCCAGTATAATCCACAGTGCTATTCATATGCTTCTTTAAGCAAGTGTGTCTTAAGGTAGGTATTAAAGGTGGATAGAGAGGGTGCTAGTCGGTTATTGAGGGGAAGGGCATTCCAGAGGTGCGGGGCAGTAAGTGAGAAAGGTTTAAGGTGGGAGAGGGCTTTAGATACAAAGGGGGTAGAAAGAAGACATCCTTGAGAGGAACGCAAGAGTCGGGAGGGTGCATAACGAGAAATTAGGGCTGAGATGTAAGGAGGAGCAGAAGAGTGTAAAGCTTTAAAAGTGAGGAGGAGATATGAGTGTGTGATACGGGATTTGATCGGAATCCAGGAGAGAGATTTCAGGAGGGGAGACGCGGAGACAGATTTAGGAAACAGTAGAGTGATTCTGGCAGCAGAGTTTAGGATAGATTGTAGGGGAGACAGGTGAGAGGCAGGAAGGCCAGACAGCAGTAGGTTACAGTAATCAAGACGGGAGAGAATGAGGGCTTGTGTCAGAGTTTTAGCAGTCGAGCAACAGAGGAACAGGTGTATCTTAGTGATATTGCGGAGGATAAAGCGACAGGTTTTAGAAATGTTCTGAATGTGAGAAGAGAATATGAGAGATGCGTCAAGTGTGACCCCTTAGCAGCATGCTTGGGCTACTGGGTGAATGATCGTACTTCCAATAGTAATGTGGAAGGAGGGAAAAGGGCCAGGTTTGGGAGGAAGTATGAGGAGCTCTGTTTTTGCCATGTTGCGTTTAAGGCAGAGGAGGGCCGTCCAGGATGATATAGCAGAGAGACATTCAGAAACTTTGGTTTGTACAGCAGGTGTAAGGTCAGGTGTTGAAAAGTAAATTTGTGTGTCGTCAGCATAGAGGTGATCTTTAAACCCAAGAGATGTTATTAGGTCCACTAGAGAGAGTGTGTACAGAGAAAAGAGAAGAGGTCCCAGGACAGAGCCCCGGGGTACCCCGAAAGAGAGACCAATAGAGGAGGAGGACCTTAGCAGAAGAGATACTAAATGTACGATGGGAGAGGTAAGAGGAGATCCAGGGTAGAGCTTTGTTACGAATACCAACAGTATGGAGAATGTATGTCAAATGCGGCAGAGAGGACGAGTAATATGAGCAGAGTGTAATGACCTCTGTCTTTGGCAGCATGGAGGTCATCCGTTATTTTATTGAGGGCTGTTTCCGTGGAGGGAGCAGTGCGGAAGCCAGATTGTAGAGGGTCTAGGAGAGAATAGGTGTGGAGAAAATGGAGCAAGCGAGAGAATACATGTAGGTTTTGTTCTTGACAACTAAAGATATGCAACTCTATCATTCTGCTATGCTACAGAATACGGCAATGCACAGTTACAGGTATTGTTCGAGCACTATCATTAACACAACATTAGTAGTTTAAGTAAACTGGCTTTGGTACATTCCATAATTGTAGTGTGTTCATGCTGTTTGGGGGAGGGGGGTGTTTGCTCTCACTTGCATTTGTATCTCCGTCATGGGTGAACGCGCAGGTGTAATTAGCTTTACACACACTCATGCACATGCGCGAAGTTACATATCTCATCGCGCATGCGAAACAGCACAGGCTACAATTGAGTGCCAACGTTACTTACATTTAACGATATGCCTGTTCTTGTACACTATATTTATATGCTTCTTCTAAACTACGCTCCAACATATTGTATTTTTTAACAGGAAGCTTGCATGATCTTTCACATAATCTTAACCAACATGTTGGATGTACTGTAACAGAGAGTATCAAATGTTCATCTTTCATTTATATGTACATGAACAATATATAATTTCCATCTGTAATAAGTGTTTCTGACATGTTATTAATTTATACATAAATTTGATTTAAAATGACAAATCACAAGCTTAATGTGACGTTATGTTGTGTCAATAACTAAACCTGTTTGTTTTTAATCATTTAATATTTCTCATATACAGTATATATTGCCCTATGTTTACATTTACATTGTCTTTTACAATGTGTTGACTATAAACATATATTTTGTTATTTTGTCCACATCTTTCATGCTTAAATAGGAAGATTGTAAATTGTTTTTAAAAATGTATCTTTTTTTTCTCTTAAAAATTGATACAAATGATTTTAATTTCTAGACATTTACACAAACTTGTCAGACCAACACATATCATATTTTACTTTATGTATATTGTTTTAAACTAAGCCAACATCTGTCTCAGACGAATGTATTTTCAAATGATTTTTTTTTTACTTGGTATATGCAATTTGATGTAACTAAGGGCCTCATGCAGTAAGCGCCGATAAGGCTTTTATCGGTATTTTCCCGCCAAAATTGGATTTGAGATTCAGTAAGCGCCGATAAGTGCTCAAAATCGGCCAGTTTTTCTTGCCGATAAAAATTTATCGGCATGCGGCTGCCGATAACCCACTTATCGGCACTTTTCGGCACTTTTTGAAATCGGCTGTATTCAAGTAGCCCCAATCAGCTTATCGGTGCTGATCGGCACTCAGAAATGGAGATTTCATCGGCAATTGGTCCCGCCAACTAAAGTTGGCAAGTTGGAGGGGAGAAGGATCGGCAAGGTTGCCGGGACGGCACTTAGAAAAAAAAACTCATCTCTACATCAATGGAGTCAATGGAGCGGGGACTTATAACATTATACTGTAGGACTATTTACGTTTTATTGCTCATAATAAAAATGTGCTTGGCATTACAGTGTCAAGGTCATTCACTTCATCGTGTCACCCCTTACGTTTATTATTTGCATAACATTGTACTTTTCAATGTTATGATGATTTGCGTGTCAAATTAGTCTTAATGTTATGATGTGTCAAGGGAAAATCCTATACTCAACTCTTAAAGGAACAGGTCACACGATATGAAACATGTTACTTAAGTGTGCTTCAATTTATTATATGATGTAACACATTTCACACATCTAACAGATCCAGCGTATAGTAATGTTGCTATACATTATACAATGCTTGTAATGTGTAACGCATGATTAAACGTAAATGTAGCTGTTTGTTTTCATGTTTACATGTACTTTGTGACCTCCCTCTTTTGATGACGTCCGCAATTGGACACTCAATAACATTGCATGTTTACATTGTACACAATGCATTAGAATCACTTCATGCTAACTTATACACACATCTATAATAGTTACTCATTTTTACACGATTGAAACTGAATAGCAACTATCCTGATGGCATTAAATTATGCATATGCACATAACAATTAATTCATGTGAACAGGTGACAATAACATGCCAAATTACACATGTTGCAACGTAGTTTCTCAACGTCAATGTCATGGTTGTATCTTAATTAGATGACTGAGTGTTGCATTCTGAAGTGGTACATGCATTACACATTCCAGAAATACTTGCCAATAAATGGTTGTACAAAGCTTAACGTTACATCATTCTCAAATATCATGATTGCCTGGTGAACACACATAAATAATCCTTTTAATTGCTACTGGATACACGTTGGGGTGAACAACTTGGATATGTTAATGTAACACCTTGCACTACAGCAAGTCACCTGACATCATCACATAGGTATTTAAAGGAGGGCAATTACCTGCGCATTCACAGCTACAGACCTGAAAATGATGCGAATGTTTATGAGACGGAGGAAGATTCTATTGGACGAGAGGCTTGCTGATGGAGAGGATGTCACAGGTCAAGGAAGGACTTGTGTAAATAGGTGAACAAAAAGGCGCGAACAGCTATATATGAAGTGAATAAATAATATTAATGGTGTAAATGATAAAATAAATATAAGTGATGACCAAAAAACCACAGCTCAAACCTCACTGGTGGGACCTGTTTCACGGGTTCCAAAGTTTAGAAGTATCTCAGAACATCCAGGGGGAGCATATAATGGGTTGAGAAAACAAAACAAGATACACAAATATAAGTGCAGACGTATTGCAATCAGTGAATAAATGTGGCAGTGTCTTGGCTCATATAGCTGTACTACTCACAGGACTAAAGTGTATATATAAGCAGTTGGCAAATAGGGTTGCCACCCTTGATGGTATAAAGGCACCGGACCCCCTATCGATACTCCGTCAGCATAAACCGCATGTATAAAGAGAGAGAAAACTACATAGTGCGATCAATAATATAAACTTTATAAAAAATGATTGGGTAAAAAATGCGCACTTACAATGTGCTAATATAATAAAAGCATTGGTCACAAATTGTGAGTAGGAGTTGTCCCGAGCAGCTCACCGCCTCCCTGGGTCATCAGGCTGAATGCCACGGCACTGTATCCATGATCGGAGCCTCCCTCTGTGCGCCCGTCTGATCCTCTGACGTCACGGCTGCAGGTTAGGTTCAGCTACGGGTCGCCTCCAAGACCAAAATAGGTCTGCTGGTTTCCTCTGGATCGGGTCAATTATGAACTAGAGGCACTTAGACTATTGGGAGATACCAACACCTACACTGTATTGTCCTCTAACCCTATCAATTCTTACACAGAAGAACTAAAGACATTGTTGGATAGGGGGAAGGAGACCGGCATACTTGATGATAAGGAATACAATTTTTTGTATCAAAATAAAGCCAAGATGCCGGTCTTTTATTTCCTTCCCAAGATCCATAAGAGTGTAGTCAATCCCCCAGGAAGACCAATAGTCTCGGGGATTGACTCACTTACTGCCAACCTCTCGCTATACATAGACACCATTTTATAACCACATGTGGTGAAACAAAGGGCTTATTTGAAAGACACTGTTGATATACTCAACCTATTGAGTGGGGTGAAGTGGGAAGAACACTTTATACTAGCCACTTGTGATATAGCTTCACTCTATACAGTCATTAAACACACACAGGGATGTGAAGCAGTCAGGCGTGTATTACTAACAGATGATAACCTACCAGAATCACAAATTGATTTTTTGATTGAAAGTATAAAATTCATATTGGAGCACAATTATTTTTGGTATGCACAGAATTTTTATTTGCAGAAATGTGGTACGGCGATGGGGACGAGATTCGCTCCAAGCTACGCCAATCTATTTGTGTCAGATTGGGAGAAGGATAACATCTGGGTGGAGGGTGAGCTTGGGGCGAATCTTGTCCTTTATCGCCGCTACATAGATGATATTATTTTTATTTGGAGGGGCGGTGAAGACACTTTAATTAAATTTATTGAAAGTATGAATGTCAACACATACAATCTACAATTCACGAGTGAATAGAGTCACACACAAATTAATTTTTTAGATTTGAACATATATATTGAAGAAGGAACAATAAAAACTAAGACATACTTCAAAGAAATAGACAAGAACAACTTTATTAGAAGAGACAGCTGCCATTTGCCCAGATGGATGGATAATGTACCATCAAGCCAGTTCACTAGAATAAGAAGAAACTGTACAGATATAGAACAATACCAATCACAATCTGTAAAAATCAAAGAGAGATTTCTGGAAAAAAATTATAGTGAGGATAAAATTGAATCAGTGAGGAGAAGGATAGAGGGAGTACAGAGAGGAGATTTGTTGATACCTAAGAAAAAGGACATAATTAGGAACAATAAATTTGATTTTGCATTTCTAACAGGATACAGTAGGGATGCTGGAAAAGTGAGAAGTATAATTTCCAAACATTGGGATATTCTAAAAAACGATCCCGTCCTAGGCCCTAGTATTCCTGAAAGACCGAATGTAATTTTCACCAAAGCATGCAATCTCAAGAACAAACTAGCCCCTAGTGCACTCAGGGGGGCTAAATCCAAGGATAATATGTGGCTAAACAAAAAAGGTTTTTTTGGCTGTACTAACTGTAAGGCATGTCGGTTTAAATCACAGGAACAAACAAAGTTCAACTCAAGTGTCACTGGTGAAATTTTTGATATCAATACCTCTATGACTTGCAGGACAGATCATGTAATTTACATGATAGAATGTTCCTGCAAGTTGCAGTATATAGGCAAAACAATAAGACCTATAAGAACAAGAATCATTGAACACCTTAGTGGAATTAAGAGGAAATTGACTAACCACAGCATTCCAAATCACTTCACAGAATTCCATGGTGGTGAACCGACAAAAATACAGCCTAAAATACAAAGCCATCAAACATGTCCTACCCCATTGGAGGGGAGGAGATAGGGGTTTAGAACTATTAAAACGTGAAACCTTTTGGATCCACCGTCTTAAAACACTAGCCCCTAGAGGTCTAAATGCTGAGATTGATCTCACACCTTTTTTGAAATAATCTCCTTTGGATACTGTATATTAATATTGTTTAGCCTTGTCTCTGTTGTCCCTCGCTCTTTCACTTGCTTCTCGTTTCAGATCAGCATCCATAAATGGCAGCAAGTCTCTATAGTGCTAGCACAATACGATGTTGTTATGTCTATGTTTATCTTGCTTTATATGTTCTCTTATTCACTGTAAATGAAATGTCATTCGTATACCATACCTTTTAATGGTAGGCTTAGATCCTTTCATTCATATCGTGCTCTATCCCATATTGAATGTTGATAATATATAAACCTGGATCACTGCTCCCTTTAAGGGTTATGAGAATTTATTACAACATATCTTAGTCAACACTTTTTATGTGCACGTGATCAATGTTAGTATCGTTCTTACACCGTGTTCCATCCCGTATTGAATATTGAATATATATAATCCCTGACCACTACTCCCTTTAAATATTGTGAGAGTTTATAATGACACAACTAAGTCCATACTTTATATATTTGCCTGTTCTACTATACATACCTCATCAGTCTCTTTTTCGGACATTGTTTACATCTAATACCTTAATGGAGATCTTTGCCCTCCCTTGTTTCTAGATCAGATTTAACATACTGACCAGTTAATATTATTATCTAATTATTTATCACCACTTAATATTGATATACATAGTGAGTTCATTATAAGAAGATTCCTCCCTCTCCCACCTCCTATTGAAGCGATTGAGATGGCAGTAAACATATTAAATCTGACAATCACATCTATTAGCAAATGAAATACAGAATGACATTTCATAACACCCATTAAGGGTAAAAATTGTGATTTATGTATGATATCTGCCATAATGTATGAACATACTGTGTCCATAACAATGTTATCCCACGTTATTAAGTCTCTAATAACATAAAGTATTATAACTTCCAACCATGTTCAACTCCAACTCCAGGTGCAATCTTAATTGATTTATTGAATGTTTTAGCTAAATTAGCAATCCCAAAGGGTATTTAAACAGCCACTAGCATGCTATTCATTATTCTCCTGACGAAGCCGTGAACAGTTTCTGGTGCTGGGCGAAACGCGTAGAGGAAACCAGCAGACCTATTTTGGTCTTGGAGGCGACCCGTAGCTGAACCTAACCTGCAGCCGTGACATCAGAGGATCAGACGGGCGCACAGAGGGAGGCTCCGATCGTGGATACAGTGCCGTGGCATTCAGCCTGATGACCCAGGGAGGCGGTGAGCTGCTCGGGACAACTCCTACTCACAATTTGTGACCAATGCTTTTATTATATTAGCACATTGTAAGTGCGCATTTTTTACCCAATCAGTTTTTATAAAGTTTATATTATTGATCGCACTATGTAGTTTTCTCTCTCTTTATACATGCGGTTTATGCTGACGGAGTATCGATAGGGGGTCCGGTGCCTTTATACCATCAAGGGTGGCAACCCTATTTGCCAACTGCTTATATATACACTTTAGTCCTGTGAGTAGTACAGCTATATGAGCCAAGACACTGCCACATTTATTCACTGATTGCAATACGTCTGCACTTATATTTGTGTATCTTGTTTTGTTTTCTCAACCCATTATATGCTCCCCCTGGATGTTCTGAGACAGGTCAAGGAAGGGACAGGGACAGAGGCAGGGACAGTGGCAGGGACAGTGACAGGGACAGGCACGCGGACAGGAGAGGGAGAGGTAGAGGTCGAGGGAGAGGGAGAGGGCAAGGAGATGAGAGGAGAAGAGAGAGGAGAGAAGTTGTGCCTCGTCCTCGTTTATACAGGGAGAGAACCCTGCTGGATGGAATGAGTGAGGAGGAGATTGTAAGTCACTATCGTTTGAGTTCAGCAGAAATCTTAGCTTTTTATGAAGAGATACGGGGAGATTTAGATTTTGTGACAGCCAGAGGTCGTGCAGTCCTTGGGCTTGTAAAATTCTGTGCTCATTACATTATCTTGCTTCCGCGTCTTTCCAGACAACTGTGGGCATAGTGGACGGGGTCTCGCAATCTACATTCTCGCGGGCCTTTACCCAGTTTCTATGTGCACTGAATAGAAGCACTAGGAATTATATTCATTTTCCTACGGAGCACACAGAGTGGCTGGAAATCAGGAATGGCTTTTATACCATAGCCGGGATACCATGTGTGATGGGTGCAATCGATGCACCCATGTTGCTTTGATCCCACCTAGTCAGAGTGAGCATGCTTACCGCAACTGTAAGCACTACCATTCCCTGAATGTACAGGTGGTATGCGATGCCACGATGAAGATTATGCATGTGGTAGCCAAATTCCCTGGTTCCAGTCACGTTTCCTCTATCCTGAGAAACTCATCAGTCTTCCATGCTTTCGAAGAAGGCTATTTTGGATCTGGTTGGCTGGTGGATGAGTACATATTATGATGTGTTAACAAACAACTCTTGGTTTTCTAGGAAATGTTGTATGTAATAATGTTAACACAAATTGTTTCATATTTGTGCACGATGGATTATAGGTGACGCAGGATACGGAATTAGGCCGTGGCTGTTGACCCCTGTGGCAAACCCTCAATGTGAAGCAGAGGAGAGGTACAATGTTGCCCATATATCTACACGATCCATCATAGAGAGGACATTTGGGCTTCCCAAGACAAGATTTAGGTGTCTCGATAGAACTGGTTGGGCACTTCAATATAAGCCTGCTAAAGTGTCTGATATTATAATTGCATGTTGCCTTTTGCACAATGTGGCACTCCGCAATAATGTACAAACAGACATATGTCAGGGCTTGGAGGAGGAGCATCCCGTCAATTTACCAGCTGACACTGACCAAACAGCCATAGTACTACATAGATATATTCATTCTTTGTTATGATAAATATATTTGTCCAAATACCATTCACTTAGGAAACAGATGAATATGGTTCGCACACCTTTCTCTTCTCTGCTGTGTGGACAATTGCATGTGGCACCGGTATGTCATTCATCAACAGGTTGTATTATACTTCTTACCACTAAAAGGTGTTGTGTGTACGTCAGGAAATAATGTGTACTAAATCTATATTTTCTGTACATGCTATTTTTGGTTAGGCATACACAATAAACCTACTAAGTCTATAGCCAATAGCTAGTGCAGTATGGTTACATACAATTTTGCTTTTGGAGTGTGACATGTGAGTCACAATGATGTGTACACTATTGTGTATTTCAGATCATATTTGACGTATTATAGATGTTGTTTCATATCACATACAAAATTGTCAATTCTGTGTGTTGCTTACCTTAATGAACATGTCATGACAATGATTTATATTCATTCATGTTTTCTTTTTCAAGGTATATCACTTCAATGACTGCTCATGGTATGTATTTCAATTCACATCTGTCATAAGATGTGCAAACCTCGATACAGGTATAGTTACAGGATGTATAAACAGAACGTAATGAAAAAGATGTGACAATTGAAACATGTCGTTTCTGTATTGTGTACGTGCGTTTAGCTACACTTGGTGGTTAATGTGCAGTTTATGTTAAAAGCATTAGGGACATTACATAACATGTAATTTAGCAAACGTAACAACATCCATTCATGGAATACAGGGGTGGGGGGAGAGAAGGGGATAAACCCTGCTCAGCTATTGATTATGGGAGGAGAACATCCATTGATGCACATGAGCGATGTAAACACTCAATGCATGTTTGTATGAAAAGACCCCAATGTTTTAAACATCATTAATGTATGTAGTTATGGGGCAAGAGTCCCAAAAACAGTGCTCAATCTCGTTCAGAACTTCAGTAGATAATAAAAAAAAAAATCCTTATTTTGTTGTGGAGTCAGCCTATAACCATAACTTTTTAGGTATTGGACCCAGTGCTTAGTACATGAATCTATCACATATGACAAATAACATGAATGAGGGTTAACGTACCGTTACTTTGTAGGATTGCGCCCTACATGACCCTTGTGTTACCGCACTGTTACCGGTCATCCAGTCTCAATGAAGGGAGACATACAATACTCACATATGGCTGTTCTCCTGTGCGTGCATCCACGCTCGGTGTGCAATATAACAGTAGGAAGGATCCGAAGATTCCAGCGGTGCACAGCTTGTAGAGATGAGACCAGCAAGGTGTAGATTAAAATGAATTTATTGAAAAACATATGTATGGGGGACACACTCTGACGCGTTTCGGACCCTGCGTGGTCCTTAATCTAGAGCTGTTCGCTCTCCATTACCCCCTGTCTTATAGTGTAATACCCCTCCCCTTGCTCATTGCCGCTGGTGTTGTTTGGCGCGAAAAATCGATAACTAGTCTATACCTACAGCTGTGTATGCGCCGCGTGTTGGAGGGTGCAGTGAATATTAATTAGCCATGTGTTGTTCTCTACTATCACACACGCACGCACGCTGTGGGTTGCTAGTGACCGCAGTAAACACTGCTACGTCATGACATTGTGTTTATCAGCGTAACCCTGTCCGCGTGTGAGAATGTGCAGTGAATATAAATTAGCCATGTGCTATTGCCTCTCGTAACACAGATGTGGCTTGCTGGGTGGCCACAATAGAACACTGCCTAGGTCATAACGCTGCGTGTCTCAGTGCAACCCCAACTATCATAATGAATTACTGTCTGAATAGATCATCTGCAACCTCCTCATGTGTCCAAAGTATATCTAAGCACATAAAAGATGTATAGGGAAACATAATTCACCTCACTTCACTCTATTGTTCTAATGTTGCAGAAAAATGACATGACATAAGGTTCACCCCCATGAGGGAGGGGGGGGGAGAGGGAGGGGGGGGAGGAGGGGGGGGGAGGAGAGGGATGGGGGGGGAGGGTTTGTATTTTTTGCACTTATGATGCGTGCTTAGACCAGGGAGAACACAAATCATGTGATATCACCAATAGTAAATGACCTACATATCAAACCAACAATACAAACAATCATTAAAAAAAAAAAAAAAAAGTTAAAATACTATATTGCGAATCTTATATCCGCCGTGGAGACTATTCAGGTACCTATTGATATCATATCTTATGATAAAGACTACATTGTTGCTTTAAATTATTATCATCATACGAATTGTAATTAACTCTTTGTCTTTCCTGTACTCTGAATATTGACTAGTTTTCTGCTTATTGAATATATATTCTTTTATGTGTATATGTGCGTACTGTGAACTGTATCACCTGCGAGACACTGGGGGTAAATACATTTAGCTCGAGGCACAAAGACATTTATATTTATTGAACACCCGGTCAGGGATAATTGAATACCCCAACTACTCAAGTATAATATATTATGAGATAATATTTGGTTATACCATTAGTTTATTTTAATTTAGGAAGTGTTTCAATTCCCAGTCCTGGTTTATGCCCCTGGCCATTGTCCCAAGGGCATAAATCCAGAACATTTCTCGACGTTTTAATAGTGCCCTCCCTATTTCCTCCTCTAGGATGTATGGAGATCTTTTCAATAGCACTGTATGTAAGGGTTTTGATTGATCCCTGTTTGCTGTATTAAGTGACGCGCTACTGGGAAACGTTCATCTTTATTTCTGATACTCGTATATGCTCTGTGATTCTCACTTTCACTGTTCTAATTGTCCTGCCAACGTAGCCACATACCACATGCACATTTCAAGAGATAAATCACGAACTCAGTGTTCATTCATAAATGACTCAATCTTATAGATGTGACCAGTGTTACATCCCTTAGGGATTTGACATGGTTCCGCATACCTACACAGGTTACAATTGCCACATTTAAAGAATCCCCTTGGTAGCTGTGTTGTTTTTTCTTTTTGAGCAAATAAACTGGGGGATAGAATTTTCCAATGGTCTTTGCCTTCTTAAATACTATTCTAGGCTTGTGTATAGTATATGGATCTAGTTCAGAATCCAATTGCAGAACCCCCCAGTGTTTTTGCAAGATGTGCCGTATTTCTCTGCCTGTCCTAGAGAAGGTGGTTATGAAGAGTGGGACCTGTGCTGCCCCTTCCCGTTTCGAGGACTTCCCAGGTTTCCTCTTCTTAATCAGATCATTGCGATCGGTCATTAGGGCATTTTGGAAGGCATTCTCAAGGTCCCCCTCATCATAGCCACGCTCTCTAAACCTGCTCTTCAATTCATCAGCTTGTGCCAAGAAGGACTCATCAGTGGAGCATATTCTCCTTAGTCTAAATATTGCCCTTTGGGTATCCCCTTAATCAGGGGTCTCGGGTGGGCACTGTTTGATCTGAGCAAGAGTTTTTGGAATTTGCTTCCTATAGATCTGGTCTGAATTTGTTGTCCAACACTCTATATATAGATGAAGATCTAAATAATCAATCTGTGAGTCACTGTAACAATGTGTGAATTTTAAATTGTATGTATTTGCTCCAAGATATTCAAAAAACTCGTGTAGAGTGTCGGTGTCCCCCTTCCCAAATGATTAATAATCGTCATAAAGCGACGAACAAAGATACAAAATAATATTACTCTAAAGGGATTGTGATCACCGAAAGTGGGTAGATTTGACAGAATGGACTAACACACTGGATGAGTGCTCATAGTTGATGGACTTAATTTAAAACCAAAATTCAGAGAGGGTTATTGTGAAAAAAGGTATAAAGATATCCAGCAGAAAATTAAACTCACTCAAGGATGTGGGGGATTTTCAAACACTGGACAAAAATATGTCAAATAATGTTGAGAAAGCAGAATCAGAAATCATGCTACAAAAACAACAAAATTCGAAAGGATCGCATGGACTATGAGCCCACCAGGTCTATGTTCTGGCAAGGACCACCCCCCACCGAGAATACTACACGTCAGGAGTCTGGACGGGAGAGACCCAAATAAATAACAACAAGAAAGATAGATCAAGAACTCAACACCAAGAGATCATCTTGAAGAATCGGCTGGACATCAAGTATTCGGACATCTCTGACGGGGGAATCGCCAGCACACAGTATCATTTTCCACTGATGAGGACACGGACAGATACAGTGAAACACTGAATACGAGGCCCGCATAACAAGACAACGAATGAACATCAAACATCTTATGATCTGAGAAGCCAAGAACGGCAAAAAACTCAACAAAGGGACAAGGCGCTCAACAAAGACGGGGCACTAAAGAAAAGGAAAGGACCCATGATAAAGCAATATGTTATAAATATCTCAGGGGTCACCATCTCCGATGGAGAGATGGCCGTGTTGAACAGAGGTTTAAATTTGCCACACGAGGGATTTCAATCTGTTCAACACGGTCATTGATCTGCAAAAATATGTTCGAAAATTGTCTCTCATCAAAAAATGTTTTGCAAAGGATCAAAGGGTCACTGAGTCCCCTCCCTGTGTGAGGGGGGGCCCTGTTGACCCCCCTCACCAGTTGATGAGACTCAGACAGATAGATTGTCCTTTAAAGAATATGTAGCCATAAAGGATTTGACAATCTAGATACACAACACTGGTAACGCCGTTGGGGAGAGGAACAGTTTTTTGTTCCTTGTGGCACTAAACATACACATTTAGAAATAGGTCCATTTTTTGTCCATCCTTTTCAAAGGTCCTCATTTCAAACATACGAACGCTTGTAGAGCAGGATTTCAGGCCTTGGCTAAAGGCTACATGTTCACTGCTCCCTCTTTTGATAACCTATCTAGAGTGGATAGGATGAATCTGAATATACTAAAAAAGAGTCCGATATCATTATAAAAATGCCGGACAAAGGGGAGCAGTGGTCATCATGCACACATCAGCCTATCATGCAGAAGCACTTAGAAATTGTCAAATATACAGGCATACTGCAAATTGGACAAAGACCCCCTCAAATGTACCTAAGGGAAATTTATGATCTGTTGGATCTGGGCAGAGAGTAGGATGATCAACAATCGTGAGTCAACTTATTTGTACAATTCCGTTCTCGGTCGCGCCATTTTTCACCATCTCCCAAAGATCCACAGACTCTGGTCTGCCCTCAGGCAGACCCATTATATCGAGTATTGGATCTTTGGAGATGGTCTATCTGGTACGTGATTATTTCTTACAAACTTTAGTCAAGAATTACCTAAAGGCTTATCTAGAACTGCTCCGCAGATTTGCTCCAGAATTCAAAAACACCTTGGCTCAAAGGTTACACTGTGGGTTACCCTTGATGTAACTTCTTTATACACAATAATTGATCACACTTTGGGCACAAGGGCTATCAGTCACTTTCTTAATCACTCTAATTTGAATATGGCACAATCACTTTCTTGTTAGATTCAGTCACTTTTTTATTACACAGCACATACTTTATGTACGATCACAGTTTTTATTTACAGTCAGCAGCACAAGCACCGCCATGGCACGTCATTTGCACCCTCATACGCGAACCTTTTATGAGTTTTGGGAATCTACCCACATTTTCGGTGATCACAATCCCTTTAGAGATAAATTATTTTGTATCGTCGTTTATTAGACGACTTATTAATCATTTGGAAGGGGGACACCGACACTCTACACGAGTTTTTTGAATATCTTGAGGCAATACATACAATTTAAAATTCACACCTTGTTACAGTGACTCCAGATTGATTATTTAGATCTTCACTATATATAGATGTTGGACAACAAATTCAGACCAGCATCTATAGAAAGCAATTCCAAAAACTCTCTGCTCAGTATCAAACAGTGCCCACCCGAGACCCTGATTAAGGAATACCCAAGGGCAATATTTAAGACTAAGAGACTATGCTCCACTGATGAGTCCTTCTTGGCACAAGCTGATGAATTGAAGAGCAGTTTAGAGAGCGTGCTATGATGAGGGGGACCTTGAGAATGCCTTCCAAAATGCCCTAATGACCGATCGCAATGATCTGATTAAGAAGAGGAAACCTGGGAAGTCCTCGAAACGGGAAGGGGCAGCAGCGGGTCCCACTCTTCATAACCACCTCTCTCAGACAGGCAGCAAATACGGCACATCTTGCAAAAACACTGGGGGGTTCTGCATTGGATTCTGAACTAGATCCTATACATACACACAAGCTAGAATAGTATTAAGAAGGCAAGACCTGAAATTCTGTATCCCCCAGTTTATTTTGCTCAAAAAGAAAAACAACACAACAGCTACCACAGGGGATCTTTAAATGTGGCAATTGTAACCTGTGTAGGTATGCGGAACCTGTCAAATCCCTAAGGGATGTACACACTGGTCACATCTATAAGATTGAGTCATTTATGACCATGTAACACTGAGTTCGTGATTATTCTCTGAAATGTGCATGTGTAGTGCTACTTGGCAGGACAATTAGAACAGTGAAAGTGAGAATCACAGAGCATAACGCAGTATCAGAAATAAAGATGAACGTTTCCAGTAGCGCGTCACTTTAATACATGCAAACAAGGATCAATCAAAACCCTTACATACAGTGCTTTGAAAAGATCTCCATACATCCTAGAGGAGAAATAGGAGGCACTTAAACCGTCGAGAAATTTTCTGATTTATGCCCTTGGGACAATGGCTCCCAGGGGCATAAACCGGCAGCTGGGAATTGAAACCCTTCCAAATTAAAATAAACTAATGGTATAACCAAATATTATCTCAAATATATTTATACTTGAGTAGTTTGGGGTATTCAATTATCCCTGACCGGAGTGTTCAATAAATATAATGTCTTTTGTGCCTCGAGCTAAATGTATTTACCCCAAGTGTCTCGCAGTGATACAGTTCACAGTACGCACATATACACAAAAAGAATTATATTCCAATAAGCAGAAAACTAGTCCAATATTCAGAGTACAGGAAAGACAAAGAGTTAATTCACATTCGTATGATGATAAAATTTTAAAGCCAACAATGTATGTCTTTATCATAAGATATGTATCATATGGTACCTGAATGCTCCACGGCGGATATAGATTCGCAATATAGTATTTTTACTTTTTTTTATGTATTGTTATTGTTGTGTTTGATATGTATGTCATTTACTTATGGTGATATTCAAATGATTTGTTTTTCTCCCCCTTGTCTCATTCACTGTCTTATTCCTTTTCTTCCCCCCCCCCCCCTTCCCCCCCCCTCCCCTCTCTCCCCCCCTCCCCTCCTCCCCCCCCCCCCTCTCCCCCCCCCCCCTCCCCCCTCATGGGTGAACCTTATGTCATGTCATTTTTCGCAACATTAGAACAATAGAGTGAAGTGAGGTGAATTATGTTTCCCTATACATTCTTTTATGGTGGCTTGTAGATATATTTGGGACACAAGCAAGAGGCTTGATCTATCAGTATTCATTATGATAGATTGGGGTTGCACTGAGACACGCAGCGTTATGACCTAGGCAGTGTTCTATTGTGGCCACCCGCAAGCCACATCCTGTGTTTACGAGAGGCAATAGCACATGGCTAATTTTATATTCACTGCACATTCTCACACGCTGGACAGGGTTACGCTGATAAACACAATGTCTGACTTAGGCAGTGTTTACTCTGCGTTCACTACAACCACACAGCGCGTCGTTTTTGTATAGTAGAACAACACATGGCTAATTAATATTCACTGCACCCTCCAACACGCCGCGATACACAGCTGTTAGGTATAGACTAGTTATCGATTTTTCGCGCCAAAACACACAGCGCAATGACGCAAGGGGAGGGGTATTACACTATAAGACGGGGGTAATGGAGACGCGAATCAGCTCTATGATTAAGGACCCACGCGGTCCGAAACGCGTCAGAGTGTGTCCCCCATACCATATGTTTTTTCAATAAAATTTCATTTTTAATCTACACCTTGCTGGTCTCTCATCTCTACAAGCTGTGCACCGCTGGAATCTTCGGATCCTTCCTACTGTTAAACATCATTAACATTGCAATGTATGTGATTAGTTGTTGTATCACTTCATCTTCATGTTGATTACTACATTGTCACATGTGTATGTATAAGTGAAAGATGTGTGTTGATTTGACGTACATGTAATATGTGTCAAAATGTTAACACCATTCCAAAGTATAGTTCTTTGGATTCTCAACTTTTCCTAATTCATTCAACACAATGACAATGTAGTTAATATAATTTTTATTTCATTCACGTTAGGTATTCATAATGATCATGATCCTTTATAACTAATGTCAACATATGAACATAAATGAAGTGGACATTTGCATATGCACACATTTCAGCAACTGTGTGTGTGTGTGTTGTAGTTTTTGTGTAATGCATGTATTTCTACGTGAAATAATATAAACCAACATAATAATGTTGCTTTTATCATCGGCCTCACTTAGCTATGTATGTGTTGAACGTTTACTAATAACACTAAACTATAGTTAGTCGTGTGAATAAAATGTACACACAAATGTTCATGGTTTCATGATCTTTAACTAGCATTCCTTAGCTCGTGCATGTTAGGTTACCACTACAACTTAGGTTATAATAGAAACTGTTTAGTCGTGTGCATTTTATATCACCTCACTATTGTTATTTTGTACATTCAGATACAATGTCTACAAGTTGTTATGTAGCATTTACATTCTTTGAAAAGTCACACGTGAGATTATAATATATAGTAGATTTATGTGTTTGCTGAGTGATAATGTTGGTTGCATATATCACATGGCAATACATATAATGTTAGTAGAAAAGAATAAAAAAACAATATGTTCTAACTTCAGTGCTTAGCAACATCATTATGTTAATTAAGCGCATAGTAAATATTTTCATAATAGGATAACATTATGTAGTGATTGTTAATCTGCACACCAATTATTGAAAGCATTGTTACATATTTATTATAATAGTTGTTCGCTAGTCGTCACAATCATCTAATATAACGATTGTCTCATCTGAAATCATACATTGGTCCCATGTATTCATCCGCGACATCTGTGAAATATAGCAAACACATGATGTTCAAAGATGGCACATTTATATATGTCTCAGCATGACATCGCTTAACAAATCTCTATATTATTGTGGATATTCATGCATAAGTAACGTATATGTTTAAACTGCAAGGATAAAACTACAGATACAGAACTGTCTCATTTTTCTAATGGCGTTGCTGGCATTACTACTGATATGTTTATTCCGGTGCCTCTATACATAATAATGTGCGCGCACAACGTCTTATGCGCGCGCACGTCACGAATGTATGGACTAAGTCTTAGCGCATGCGCAAAACGATGTGTATGCTGTGCGTTCAATACATGTCCCTCCATGGTGCTGCTAGCAGTATGCATATCATGGCTGGAAGTTATGATATGGAAGCGAAACAAATTCACTTGTACAAACGTACATATCTAAACTTTGTAAATGGACGTCTGCCCACGGAAAAAACAGACGATCAGCCAATGAGCGAACAAAATACGTGTGACGTCATGTTAAGGCACCGTGAAATGCACGCAAACACCCCTCCCACTGAATGAACATTGGCCTCCAGCGCTGTGCACGCACCGCCCCACCGACGCGCGCGCATGACACACTGCACTGACCGTAACAATAAGCTACGGGCACAGCCAATACGGTTTCACACGCGCACGTCGGTTGGGGGTGGGGCTTGCATCGGTAACTTTTTTATGGACGCCTTGGGACATTACCACGGTCCCACGTCATATGTGGGCGACACTTTGTTTTTATATGTTGAATGCTAAACAATGAGGTGTGTGTGTGTGTTACAGTTAGTGTAACATGTTGAAATGATACTTTAAAAGCGATAATAATCTAGGATTTAGGACTCCGTCACCAATGTGTACTAATGGTTCGTCATGTAGTATATTGTTATAGGAAATAATGTCTTTGTGCATGCTACATGTAAGCCTGTCTGCAATGTTAAGCTGTATCCAATCATTTGGCTAACAAATGGTGTATATTATTAATGTAGACATATATAATTTGAGTAAAGGCATAACAAAATTTGTATTTACCATTCTTGTAGAAGTCAAAACTGATTTGGCTGCAACTGCTCGCTCCAGGAATGCACAACAGTATCATCCATGGTTGAGGCAACTGTTGAATCCTGAATCACACACATCTCCATGAGGGCATCATATGGATCTGCAGTGGCTTCTTCAAACAAGATGTCCGGAGGTACGTACAGTTGTTGGTTGTTTTCCCATCCACATTGGTATTGCCCATATAAGTTTGGATACAAATCATAGTAGTTATGTCCATCTTGTATCTGGTTTTGATGAATGGAAGGTGCAGGTAGATCAGCAGACGCGACAGTCGGTGTGGCTTCAGTGTCACTGGTATTAGACAAAAATATGCCATTTAACAGAAGATATGTTCCATGTTCCATGGTAAGTTTAAATGATGGCGCAACATGCCAGCATCCATATCGTTGATTTAGCCGATCATGGACACGCTCAAAACATTCATTTGCGGATAAAGTGAATCATACAGAAGTTTTTAAATTTCGTTGTTTGTCAGGTTCTTGGTAGTATGGATATTTCTTTTGGATCAAGTCATAGATTTTGGCCACGTTTGCACTTTTCTCTGGCGTTGATTCGATTGCTTCATAAATCATACATTTCAATATGGAAAATAGCTGAAGCGCTCAAATGCAGGTATATCTCAAAATGATAATAAGCCAGACCACTGTACCAGGGTACTAACAATTGATATAGTACCTATTGTGTCATATAATGGGTACTATCCTCCTGAAGACAGGTGGTGTGTGGTGCAACCCACTCACCATCAGTCTCATTGGCAGGTTCCCCTGAAAAATATGCAAATACTCACATCCTGGTAGGGCAGGCAGGCAGACTGTGCAGCTACTCAATGCAATACAGGGAAAAGGGAGACCAAAAAGCGCACCAGCACAAACCTATGCCTTATCATGCAAATATTATGCTAATATGTAAGCTTAAATTGTTCTTTGATGTATCTTGTGGATAATACTTCATATTTTATAATGGTTGTATTTCCCTGGTTCCTATGATTTAGGTACACAATCTGTGTTATGCAGTATGTATGTGTAATATGTCTTTAAATTTACTTTTCTTGCACATTTTTTTAATCATGTCTAGAGGTTTTTATTTTTAACTTTTTTTTGTATATAACTTAGTTGCAACACAGCTAGTTTTTTAATCCACCTTGTTCATGTTTTTTCTTGATATAATAGTACCCTTTATTAAGCATTAGTTTAGTTTAATATAGCTTTATTTTGTTTAAATATGCTTGTCCAGTTAGCAGCAATGTATTTTGTTCTGCTGGAATGGTCAATAAAGCATTGTTATTGTGTTCCTATGTCTGCCCACATCCAAGATGGCCACACTGCCTTTGGTACTTCCTTTTGCCCTTAGATCGGCACTGAGTCGCTCTGTTATGACGTCATCAGGTTCTGATTTTTGGCGCGAAATGGCCCACAGGTAAGAGGGTATATAATGGATGTTATCACATTGTGTTTTATCCTTGAAAAAGAACGCTGCGACGTTCGAAATGCATTGGATGGGTCTTTTGCCACATTAAAGTGCCCTTTTAATCATTTTTTTGTCTTGGGTTCTTCCTGCTCCGTTTGTGCTGGTGCGCTTTTTGGTCTCCCTTTTCCCTGTAAATCATACATTTGTATGATTTACGTGGATGGCTGTGCAATGTGGAAGCTTCTGCCATTTCTTCTCTCCAAGTGTACGTTGTGTGAAGTTGAACGCATACGGATGTCTGCTGAATGTGTGAATAGTTACATGTTATCTTCACGGTTTCTTCCAAGGTTATAATACAACCTAGCAGTTATACGCCTACTGTAGGTTTTCTCCCACAAGAAATTTGTTACAATAATTGGCTGAAATTCTTTGGGTAAGATATTCTTTTCACAGGAATAGAAACTTTACTTTCGGCTTAGTCAATCAACATGTGCAAAACAAGTAGACTCTTTGAATTAGAATAACAATGTGTGTGAAATCATCTACAGTGCTATGATGAACAGATTTCTGCTTACACTTAGCTAGATGTAACCATACACACACATCTCTATGTTTGTCTCTTTTTCTGTTTTTCTCTCAGTCTGTTTATCTCTCTTTCCCTCTCTTTTTCTCTTTCTCTCTCTGTTTCTCTCTCTCTTTGACTCTCTCTGTTAGTCTCACTTGATATATACATAGATATATATAAATAAATATATATATATATAATTAGATATATATAAATATATCAACATATATATTTATCTATATATAATTAACTTTAATTGTGTGGAGATATATAATATACTTTTATAGATGTTGTAGATATATATATATATATATATATATCATATATATATATATATATATATATATATATATATATATATATTAATATATATATTAGATATATATATAGACAAGAAAAAAAAAAAAAAAGCAGACGCCTCTATTATGGTTAATCAGTAAGGTGAAACGGACTACTAAATAAAATAAAATAAAAGTATATATAAACGGTGTAAACTATTAATGGTGATAAGAAAATAATTAGTAGCACAAATCAATATTAAAACTGTAAACCATAAAAATAAAATGTTTAAAATACAATATATATATATAAAAAAAAAAAAGAGAAAAAGAGTGTAAAAACCAGTCCTCAAAGATAAGTCCAATATTGATGTGGGTTCTGGTATAGAGGGTCTCCGGCAGCTCTCAGTGTGGACAAACCACGTCCACAGTGAATCTAGAGGAAAAAAGGGAAGAGAGAGCGCACGCCCATAGCGTAAAATAGTAAATTTAATGAGGGGAGGGGGAAGGGGGGATAAAAAATGCACTCACAAAGGTACAATAAAATATAGCATTGTGTGATATAATCACCACCATCCGGTTAGTGTCTGCAGCGTCTTGGGGCAGTCCCTGTCTTTGCAGTATCAGGATTGTAGTCCCAACAGATATCCAGGGCAGATGGTATTCAATACAGCTGTATTAGAGTCCTGGAAGATGGCTCCGTGTAATACAGGCTTCTGCAGCAATCGCGCATGGATCAGTCCGTTCCAGCGCTCGGTGATGACGTCAGTGTCAATGCGTCTGACGTGATGACGCTCCCTGACGCGTTTCGTCACTCTCGGGTAACTTTTCCAAAGGGAAGTGTGGAGAAGGGGAAGGTCCGGTATTTAAATACACAACCTAATCATTTTAATTACTTGGAACGTCCCCCCTCTCGGCTGAAGGTACTTGGTGCTAATACATGTGTGCAAATGCCAAAATTACATGTTAAAATTTGCTGGAAATAAGGAGATAGAGTGTACAAAGTATTTAACATCAATCAGATAATTCGCTATAAATGAATCCAAGGGGATCTACCTCTCATGCATTGTAATGATAAAACCAATACTAAATAAGTTTTCATAGAAACAATGGTAAAATTGAAGACTGACAATTCAAAATCAATTAATACATTATCTAGAGGTCTATGGGTCATAAAAGAACCAAGTAGAGATCCCCCCTATATTCATTTAGTATTAAACAATTATGCCAATACAACATCCAATTATCACAGAGCCATGACGATTAGTAACACATACATAAGTAATTTATACAATTGCAAACACAATAAACATGATTTGACAAATAGTTAACCCATTGAATGGAAAATATCCTAATGACCCATGTTCTAAAGATATATATAAATACAGAACATGTAGAGTCTCTATGCCATGGACAGAGCAAGATATCAGGAAGGAATAAGGGTAATGGGAATGGACAAAATGTAGTGGTATATATGTATAAAAATATTAGTGCAAATGAGTGAACTAATGAGTATAATGTTGTGCTCAGTGAAAATATATACATTAAACTATTTACATGTGCATCTAATGATGGGGCTGAATCCAAGTGCTAGGAGAGTGTGACTAGGGTGTGTAAATATATGATTGTGTAGTTTTAAGTGTATATATGTGTTAAGTGTATAAATAGCACTAACCATAAAACCCATATATAATATTACCTATTATATCAATGAATATTAAAGAAAAAATGATAATAAAAATTCTTAATTAAAATAATAATAATAATAATAATAATGGTGACCCCTGCTCCGAGGCAGGAGGAGGGGCTGGGGCAGGGATAGGGGGAGGGTAGAGGCGGGGGGAGAGGAGGGAAGGGAGGGGAAGAGGTGGGAGGGGTGGGAGGGAAGAGGGGGGGGATGGTGGGGGGGGGGGGGGGTGGGCAAGGAGGGGAATGGGGATGAAGGGGTCTAGGTACCCCAAGGAGAGAACCGGACAGAAGATGGCAGAGGGCAGAGGAAGTCTAGCAGGAGGAGACGTCCATAGAACCATTATATAAAAGTACTCACATCGAGACATTCATTAAGTCCACCCGGGCTTAAAGTGCCCAATTGGTGGATCCAAAAAGTTTCCCGCCTGCACAGGGTTTAAAACCGATCACCACCAGGGATACTTGGAGAGATGCTCTCAATTCCCATTATTTTCATAGTTTTAGGATCTTGTTGATGGAAATTTTTAAAATGTCTAGATAAACTATGATTATTGAAACCTTTAATGACATTTCTCCTATGTTCCAGGAACCGCGTTCCAAGAGTCCTGGTAGTGCGTCCCACATATTTTAAATTGCATCCACATTGGATCAGGTACACTACATACGTGCTGAGACAGTTAATGGAACTTTTAATGGCATGTGTGGTACCTCTGGTGGAAGAACAGACCTGAGCCTGACTAAGGAGATGCCTGCAAGTGATGCATCGACTATGACCACATAGGTGGTTACCCAGTGGGCCCTTTTGGAGTTTAGCAGTAGTTGAAGTAGAAGAGGACCTCAATCTAGTGGGAGCTAAAATACTTTTAATGTTTCTAGCTTTCCTATATATCACCCAGGGGGGGGAGGGGAGGAAGTGGATGGGGATCTCCGAAATTAGGTGGAAATCCACCTATCTATGGGCGACATGTGATGTTACATCACTTTATACCTGCATTGAACATGCCAGGGGGTTGGAAGCCATTAAATACTGGTTAGATAGGGATTCACTATTCCCAGAAAAACACAAGAATTTTATTTTACAATGCATTCACTTTATCCTCACTCACAACAATTTTTTATTTGAAAATAATTTTTACTTACAAATCTGTGGAACGGCCATGGGTACGAGATTCGCTCCCAGCTATGCCAACCTCTTTTTGGGGCACTGGGAGGAGTCCTCTGTGTGGCAGAACACCTTGCTTGGGGCGGGTCTCGTATACTATGGCCGTTTCATAGATGATATCATTATGATTTGGGATGGGGAAGAATCGGTGTTATCTGGTATTTTGAGTTCCTTCAATGACAACTTGTTAGGACTTAGATTTACATTTGAGATCAGCAATCTCTCCACTGTTTTTCTGGATCTGGCTCTTAGTGCAGACACAGACTTGAATATTATTACCACCACACATTTCAAGACTGTGGGCCTCATGCAGTAAGCGTCGATTATGTGAAATCGGCAAGCTTACCGATTAGTCATGTTATTGGCGATTTTTCCTCTCCGTATGCAGTAAGTGCCGAATACATTCAAAATCAAGCCGAAAACAAGTCCGCCCACTCTCACGATGATTAGCCGATCACACACAGGTGTATCGGCGTGCGTGGCGGGGTGCTGTTAGGTTGCCCAATCACAAATCTTGCTGAATCAGGCGAAACAAGCATGTATTGGATAGCGCGCCATATTTAAAGGCAACGTGTACTGCTAATCATTCTCTGTGTTGTTGGGAGTGAGAGAGAGAGAGACGCACAGAGCTGGCTGATTGAACATTTGCATATTGACTGAGAGACTTGTTGTGTATTGGGAGAGCTTTGTCCTTTGTTGTTTTGTTTACATCTTTGTCTTGTTTTATATGTGGAAGTGTTTCGTGTGATTGGCTGTACATTTATTGTCTGTTTTTTGTGAGTGCTGTAAGTATGCCCGCAAAGCGTGGGAAGAGTGATGCTGGTGGGAGTGGGAGTGCTACTCGTGCGAGTACGCGTCGGAGTGAACGTACTGTTCAGGGGAGTGATGTTGCTGGTGCACCGAGTGGTGTTGCTGGGAGTGGGAGTGCTGGTGCTGGGAGTGGGAGTGGGAGTGCTGTTGCTGGGAGTGGGAGTGCTGTTGCTGGGA
>WSYH01002257.1:81316-91980 GCA_036426205.1 Ascaphus truei | reverse complement strand
ACCCCTCCCACATCTCTCAATCCCCCACACCTCATCTAAACCCCCCCACACACTCCTCATCTCTCACCCCTTTCCAGTCCTCATCTTGTACCCCCAACTCCTCATCTCACCCACCCCACACTCCTCCTCTCTCACCCCCCAAACACATATTTCACCCCCCATCTCTCACCCCCCTCTAATCCTCATCTATCACCCTCTCCACTCCTCATTTCTCACCCCCCCCACTCCTCATTTCTCACCCCCCACTCCTCATCTCATATCCCCCACACCTCATGCCCTCATATCCTCCTCATCAACTCTCATCCCCCCTCCTCACCCCCTCAATACCTAGCTTCAGTGGAGGACCTCAGGAGTGCAGCAGGGTGGTGGCAGAGGCAGGCACCAGGAGAAGATGACGATGGCCTGCCAAAGCAGAGCAGGGTGTCAGAGGAGTTGGGAAGCGGCAGGGGTGTACAGCCATGGAGGAGCGCGCCGTAGTAGCGGCAGACACCGGAAGTCAGTGAAAACTTCCGGGTCGGACCGCTGGGGCGCGCTCCTTGCTGGCTGTCCTCCTCTGCCACCCTGCTCTGCTCTGGCGGGCAGCCGTCTTCTCCCGCCGCCCACCTCTGCTGCTGCCGCTCTGCTCCCACTAATCGGCACCCCTCCAATTTGCGCACCCCAGGTTTACACACTAGCTGTATGAAAAAGATGGGGAAACAGCGTATCACTGCCAACACCCTGAGTAAAAAGGGTAGGCCGGTGCTAATTGTCCCTGGGGAGGAGTATCCAGATAGAAGAGTGGGCCGGTGCTAAGAGTTCCTGGGGCGGAGTATCCGAAGGGCAGGGGGGTGGGGTCGGTGGTAAGAGTTCCTGGGGCGGAGTATCCGAGGGCAGGGGTGGGCGGTGGTAAGAGTTCCTGGGGCGGAGTATCCGAAGGGCAGGGGGGGGGGCGGTGGTAGAGTTCCTGGGGCGGGTATCCGAAGGGCAGGGGGGGGCGTGGTAAGAGTTCCTGGGGCGGAGTATCCGAAGGTCGGGGGGGGGGGGCGGTGGTAATGGTCCCTAGGGCGGAGTCTCCAGAGGGCAGAGTGATATGGTGCAAAGGGTCCTTGGGGGGAGTATCCGGAACGCAGGGTGGGCCAGGGATAAGGGTCCCAAACATGAGACATTTTGGGTCTTCAAGTTAAAAATTCTGGTACCTTTGGGACTTAATGTCGATATTGAGTTAGGTGTGTTCCTTTAAGGTGATTTATATTCTGTGGATAGTATTTCTAGTTAATTTTAGTTATACTTCTTTACCTATTTTAGCATTATTTTTATTATGGTTTTTAAGATTATTATGAGCTGATAAGTGATCTTATACTGTACATCGTTATAGTTCTATCACAGGTGATGGTAAATCATTACTGTTTTATTAATGATTCCCTATGACTAATATTTTCTTCTATTTTCTATTACATATCTCATCTGGAGGAAAGAATACATCAAAGACTCAGTTTTAGATATTTTATGAGTTTAGGTAGATTAGCTAAATCTTCTAGTTCTACTTGTTCTTTATTGATTTTTTTTATCAATTGTATAACTATGTATGAGGGAGTGTATAGGATTTATGTATTTATTATGCATTATGTATTACTTATTATGCACATTTTATTAGTACATAATTTTTATTATTCTAGACCTAATGGTCAATTTTACATTGTATTGTGATTAAATTGTATTGTGTATTTTATAGTTATTGCAAATTTAGCCATTTGTAATCACTGGTGCACTTATTGTGTGTCAGAGCCAATAGGGAGGGCTCTGCATACCTTAGGGGGGAATATATAACTCTATAGATGTAGGTGGGAGCTACTCATGAGGAAGCTGTCAGTTAGTACATTGAAACGCGTAGAGTGCATAGCTAAGGCTAAGGCCCCGGTCTCTCCGCTGTAATGCGCGCCCGCGCTTTTGGCGGCGCGTTCAGCCGATTCCCCGGTCTGCAGCTCACTGCAGGAGGAGAGACCGGGGTGGGGGGGCGTGGCGGAGGAGTGACGGGGGTGCGGCCATGACGTCACCCGGCAGGTTCGCCCTCATTGGCTGAACCGCCGGGGGGCGTGCCTAATCGCTCGACGCGAGTCCTGCTCTCAATCTAATTGAGAGCAGGAGAAGCTCTCGCGCGAGCGCTGCGGCCCCCCCTCACAGCGGGCCCGGCGCCATTGCCGGGAGGGCTCTCATGCGCGCAGCGTCCGCCACAGCGGACACTGTAGTAGGCAGCGGGGGCAAGCCCTAACTAGCGCGATCTGTAGAGAAGAGAGCAGACCATCCTCTGACGTGCTGACGGCCGAGATACCGGAACCGGAAGTGAGGTGGGAGGCTGTAACGTGAGTGGACGCGATTGGAGGCACAGACAAATGAGGAAGTGGTGAGATCGCTACTCACCACACTGGGACACTGTCTTTCCTATTCTGCCTTTTGATCAGCGCCTAAGTGTAAGCCTCCATTTGTGAGAAAAATGTATACATTGCTTTATGTTGCATCTGTTCTATGGGTCTGTCTCTTACTCTTTGAGACACACTGGACCACCCGCATCTTACCTAGCTAGAGACAACATTGCCACGGTTTGGGACACTGCCTTATTTTTCTGCTCTATTGTGAGTAGGAATTTTATAGGTTTCTTCACTTGATAATTATGTTTGCACCACAGTATTGTGCTATGTGATTTTTCTCTTTTTCATGGCATCTACCTCCGCTCCCCTTACATTTTTGGAGATAAGGGTCCCTGGGGCGGAGGATCTGGAGAGCAGGGTGGGCTGAGGATAAGAGTCCCTGGACCGGAGTATCCGGAGAGCAGGTTGGGCTGGGGGTAATGGTCCCTGGGCTGGAGTATCTGGAGAGCAGGGAGAGCTCAGGATAAGGGTCCCTGGGGCGGAGTAACTGGAGAGCAGGGTGGGCTGGGGCTAATGGTCCCTGTGGTGGAGTAACTGGAGAGCAGGGTGGGCTGGGGATAAGGGTCTTTAGGGTGGAGTGTACGCAGAGCAGGGTGGGCTGGTGCTAAGGGTCTCTGGGGCCGAGTATCCGGAGGGCAGGGTGGGCCGGGGCTCCAGCAGCCTTAGACAGCTGCTCAAAAAGAGCTAGGTGTTTGTTTAAGTTTGTTTTACCAACCTACTTGCATCTATGATGTACTTGGCCATTTGTCACACCACATACACCGTTACACCACATACACTGTTGCACCACATACACTGTTGTCCAGTGTAGCACTGGATAATCATGGACACATGACACAAAGCTTGGCCTCCTGCAGACGCACTTACTAGTATTCCCTCCTACTGTCTCTGTACGTTCTCCCTACCTACCAATTAGATTGTAAGCTCCTCGGAGCAGGGACTCCTTCCTTAATGTTACTTTTACAGTATGTCTGAAGCACTTATTCCCATGATGTGTTATTTATATTTGTTATTTATATGACATGTATTACTACTGTGAAGCGCTATGTACATTTTATGGCGCTATACAAATAAAGACATACATACATACATACATACACCACATACACCATTATATACCCTGTACACTTAATATTGCATTTGTTCCTCTTCCACCACACTTACAATGCTTAGATTGTAAGATTTTTTTTGGGGGGGGGGCACAGTTTCCCTCTCACATTAATGTGTGTAATACTCATCCTTGTATTGACAAAAAATAAAATATGTATCTTGATATAACTGACAGTCTACATGGCACTGTACACAATGAGTCCCTGAGGCGCAGGGAGATAAGGTGACCTGCTCAAGGTCACACGGAGCTGACACTGGGATCACCCACTCCAAAGGCTGACAGTGACATTAGTACTTTTGCCTTGCTCTTGTATTCAGATTACCAAATCAGCGTTGTATATATGTTCATCACGATATAAGAATAAGTAATAATAATAATAATATTGGTAGTGCTAACATACCTTCCACATACATCATGAAGTCAAAATCAACTCCAAATGCAATTGTTACAGGTCCATCCAGTGCTACGGACTTTGCTATATTTTCCTCTCCAGGCAGATAATAATATTTGGTCATGTTTAGATCCAGCGACTCCTTGTTTTTGTACGAACATTTCTGATTCTGAAGAAGAAAATTAAGAGAGATTTAAATTAACAACCAAGATCTTCCCAAATCCAACATGCACACCTACCAGATACTAACATGTCTCAGTGTAGATCGTAAGCAGAAAAAAAACAAATCGAAAGAGTCTGCATATGACTAATGTAAACCCTGCCAATTATAGGTGGTTCCCCAATCTCCCCAAAAATATAAAGAAGTGGATGCATATAGGTAGGGTGACCAGACATCACTGGTTTAGCCA
Organism: Ascaphus truei; assembly: GCA_036426205.1. Lineage (NCBI taxonomy): Eukaryota > Metazoa > Chordata > Amphibia > Anura > Ascaphidae > Ascaphus > Ascaphus truei. The sequence goes on along the minus strand of WSYH01002257.1, from coordinate 87,663 downwards.
GGGCAGTCTAGTGTTTTTGTTCTTTGTCCCGGTGTGCCGAAATGTTAGTAAATTTCCTGTTTTTTGGTTGCGTCAGTGCTCGTGCACACGGGACATTTGTCCGGGTAAAAATATGGTCACGTATACAAAAATATGGTCACGTAAACATACATAAATATAATAAGATACTGTATAAAAACAGTTACAAAAATTCTCAATTTAATTTTCAATAGCTACTCCAAAATGTTATTTACTTTGGGCTTTTGTTCAGCATTGTACACTTTTAAATACCAAATATTTAAACTGTGACAAAACCTGCACAGACATTTGACATCAGATTTTTGGACATTTGTTGGACTATCTGTAACCAGTGGCGGATTTATCATTTTATCACCCATATGCTCTAAGCTTAGTGCCCTAGTTTTTTTTGTTTTTTGTTTTGCAATGCCACTGATCTTTATATTAAGTAAAAAAATATAAAATAATAAATTAAGGGTCAGCAATAAGCTTAGAGCATATGGCTGGCAAAATAATAAAGGGTCGGCCTTAGCCATTGTAAGTGAAAAGGGTACGTACCTCCCGGAGGCCATTCCTTGAAGTGCTTCTGCAGCGTAGCGACATCACAGCGGCATGTGGCAACGCGGCGTCGTTTCACGTCGGGTCGCCATGACAACGCAATGCTGCAGGAGAGGGGCCGCTCCAGAGATGGTAAGACCCTCCTCTCAACACAGACACAACCCACCCCACTTACCTTGGAGAGAGAAGCGATCTGCAGGTCCGGCGAGCCAGATAGAAATCAAGCTGTATTGGTGATCCATTGAAGAAGGGCTGCTATAGCCCAGCAAACCTTGTGGGAAATCCACCTCTGTAACTATTGCTTTCTCATAACCTTTTGTTACACTGATCTTACCGCATCCTCCATCTTTAAAATCGTTTGTAGCCATTATTTTTAACTTGCATTTTAATCTTAAAACATCTTGGCACAATTTCTGCGCACATGGAAAAATTGACCAGTTGGCGCACCTTAAATTAAAGATGGAAAAGTCATGATACAGGCATACCCCGCATTAACGTACGCAATGGGACCTGAGCATGTATGTAACTATGTAACACAGGCATACCCCGCATTAACGTACGCAATGGGACCGGAGCATGTATGTAACTATGTAACACAGGCATACCCCGCATTAACGCGTACGCAATGGGACCCGGTGTAAGTATGTAACACGGCATACCCCGCATTCTAACGTCGCAATGGGACCGGAGCATTATAACTATTAACACAGGCATACCCCGCATTAACGTACGCAATCGGGACCAGAGCATGGTGTATGAACTATGTAACACAGGCATACCCCGCATTAACGTACGCAATGGGACCGGAAGCATGTATGTAACTATGTAACACAGGCATACCCGCCATTAACGTACGCAATGGGACGGAGCATGTATGTAACTTTGTAACACAGGCATACCCCGCATTACACGTACGCAATGGGACCGGAGCATGTATGTAACTATGTAACACAGGCATACCCCGCATTAACGTACGCAATGGGACCGGAGCATGTATGTAACTATGTACACCAGGCATACCCGCATTAAAGTACGCAATGGACCGAGCATGTTGTAACTATGTACACAGGCATACCCCGCATTAACGTACGCAATGGGACAGAGCATGTATGAACTATGTAACACAGCATACCCCGCATAACTAACGCATTAACGTACGCATGGGACCAGAGCATGTTATGTAACTATGTAACACAGGCATACCCCGCATTAACATACGCAATTGGACCCGAGATGTATGTAACTATGAACACAGGCATACCCCGCATTAATACGCATGGGACGGAGCTGTATGTAACTATGTCACACAGGCATACCCCGCGCTACATTAACGTACGCAATGGGACCGGAGAGCATGTATGTAACTATGTAACAGGACATACCCCGTATTAAGTACGCAATGGGACCGGAGCATGTATGTAACTATGTAACACAGGCATACCCCGCATTAACGTACGCAATGGGACCGGAGCATGTATGTAACTATGTAACACAGGCATACCCCGCATTAACGTACGCAATGGGACCGGAGCATGTATGTAACTATGTAACACAGGCATACCCCGCATTAACGTACGCAATGGGACCGGAGCATGTATGTAACTATGTAACACAGGCATACCCCGCATTAACATACGCAATGGGACCGGAGCATGTATGTAAAGCGAAAATGTACTTAAAGTGAAGCACTCCCTTTTTCCCCACTTATCGATGCATGTACTGTACTGCAATCGTCATATACGTGCATAACTGATGCAAGTAACGCATGTGTAACAGGCTCTATAGTCTCCCCGCTTGCACACAGCTTCGGTACAGGTAGGGAGCCGGTATTGCTGTTCAGGACGTGCTGACAGGCGCATGCGCGAGCTGCCGTTTGCCTATTGGGCGATATGTCCTTACTCGCGAGTGTACTTAAAGTGAGTGTCTTAAACCGGGGTATGCCTGTACAGTATATTTGTCTTGTTTTTTTTTTTTGTTTTTTTTTTTTAACAATCCAGAAACATACAGGGCCTCATTGGGAAAACATATACTTATTCCAATGACATTTTGGGTTGGCCGCTTTCTTTTTAAGTCAATTTGCGTAACTGCAGAGAAGACACATGTATTGGAAAAGGAGTTCAAACAATGTTTGCATGGAACCCCCTAAAATGATCAGGGAACGTACGGCTTGGGTATATTCGTAGTCCGTGCTCTCCATGACACCGTTGTCGTAGATATACTGCAACGCTGTGATGGGCATCCCCCCGCAGCACCCGCTATTCTTAGCGTCGCAATCTACAAGCTGCTGCTCGCTGAAGCTGAGAAGCTGATTGTGCTTAATGCAGTAACGCGTTTCTATGGCGCTCACCTGCAAAAGAATCACAGAAATGTCAACCCATTAAAAAACATTACAGGGTTCAGAACAAAACAAAAAAATTCAATTTAAAGGAGCAATCTATGCAATATCTAATGTGTGTTTTTTTTTTAAATACATCAGTTCTGTAGTATTAAATAATACTCGCTGCATTTGATTTTTTACTCAACTCTTAAAGCTGCAGACCAAGCAATAGCCTTCATATGTGTGTGTTTTTTTTTAAATAAATCAATTCTGTGCTATGAGAAATATTTGTAGCATTTTTTTTTAAACTCAGAATGAATTTTTAATGTACTATAATGCAACAAACATTTTTTATTTCTATATCAACCATTTACAAAGTCACATCCCCTTCCTCTTCTGAAACAGGCTCTGGCACACCCCTTTGTGAGCCCTGCCCTCTCTCTAGCAGTGCACCAATTGTACACTACCGACACACTTTATTAAAGTGTGGCCGGTACCGCAAGCCGGGAGATTTCCCGGCTTGCTAGTGGCCGCCCCTCGGCGTGCCGCGCGTCATAGACGCGCGGTCACGCGTCTTCGGGAGCCTGCGCCCCCTGCACGCGCGTCCAGGGCTCCCCGAGGGAGCCCTGGTGTCCCGCGATCGCGGGACGGCGGCAGGGGGTTCCGGGGGACCCGGCGGACCCGGCAGCGGTAGGGAGAGCGCCCCGATCGGAGGGCGCTCTTCCGCTGCTTCGGCGCGCGCCCGTCACTCTCGGGCGCGCGCCAGGCTACTGCTGCGGCCAAGAACGGGCAAATGCTCGAATAAACTTGGCCGCAGCAGTATCTAGTGACTGCCTGATCACATGATCTTCCCCACAGAACTTTGCATATTGGGTCCTTTTCTGCTGCACTGACAGCCATTTAGTGAACCCCTGAGCCGAATGTTCGCCAATCAATAACAGGAGAACGGATTGATCTGCAACTTTTTTTAAACAGCAGCTTGGAATGCTGCTTTAATGCAATTTTTCATGAGTTTAATACACTGAGCATCCTTTGATTTCTATAGCAGGTTTTTTCTCACCTCCCCAACAGTGCAAGATCTTTGTAACACTTTCCTGTTTGGGATCTTTTGTTGCCAATGTTCCAAGCCAATGTAACAGTAGATAATGTTACCTTAGACTACATTGTAGCTGCTGAGTTACACTGACTGAATGATTGATTGGAACTGAAAGGTAGTACTTTAGTGAACCCTGGAAAGCAGGATCTTTGCTGATTGACCAATGGAGAAAAAAATCCATTGGCAGTTTAGGTAATTTGTTGTCAAAAAACGTAATCAAAGGCTGCATATATTAAAACTAAAACGAGATAATTTTTTCTTTTTAAAGTGCCGCTTGGATTGTCGCTAATGAAAATTCCTGAGTTATATCAGTGAGACTCTATTGAAGTCTGTGAGACTGCTAAACATGAGCTATTTAAAAATCCAGTTTGGCACACTCGCCCAACAAGTGTGAAACCTCTGTTTCTACGGGAGAGCTGTGACCTTGTACACTATCTCCCAATGGAAGGATGGAACATAGCTCTTACCGTACAAAAAGCCCAACAGGAACCACAGAACTCTCCCTGGTTTCTCACGGGAGTAACACACTTTGACTCTCTCCAGTCAACCTCTTCTGGAATTGTATGGTCTCTTCCATAAGAGTATGTGGGGGCGTCTGCTGCTTTTGGTCTCTCTTGTTCTGTACAAGACAGGCAGTTTTTTGAACTCCGTTCTTGAGCGGTCTGAAACAAAATGGTCGTATCAAATATTAAATACCCTTTATATCTGACTATAAAAACCCTTTTCTAGTTAAGAGAACAGTCTGACTAATACTCTTCTCTTTAAACAAACAAAAAATCTACTCTCTTTGTCAATGTTTTGCAGGTATAAATATTTTAAAGTAGAATAGGAAGTTCCCATGTTGTCACTGTGATGTCATTTATGAGCAGGAAGTTCCAGGTGTGACAGACATCGGTGTAATGTCACAGAACGGCCAGATCTCCCCAGGTGACAGGAAGAGACGATGTCACTGACCCAGCAGCAGAGATACGTCTAAGGCCTCGGACATAGTAAGCGCTTAGGTGCTGCTGCTCGCTCTCGCTTGCTGAAAATTATAATCAGAACAGAATGCCGCATACAGAATAGAACTTCGAGCAGCAATCTGCGGTCTCATGGTCCCGTTCTGCCTGAACTAATACTCATATATATCTGCGGCGCACAACAGGACAGGGGCAGAGTGACCTCAGCTGTAACCTCCATTGATTCTCTTCCTAGAATCTAAGCTGGTAGATAACACATTGAACCTGGATGGTGGACTGACCATCACAGCAAGCTGCAACCAGACCGCATACTGTCCCGCAGGGGGGCTCAACGCCAGTCCTCAAGCCCCCCCAACAGGCCACGTCTTAAGGATATCCCAGCTTCAGCACAGGTGGCTCAGTCGATGACTGAGCCACCAGTGCTGAAGCAGGGACTGATTGAGCCACCTGTGCTGAAGCTGAGATATCCTTATAACCTGACCTGTTGGGGGGGGGGGGGGGCAGGGGGGTTGAGGACTGTAGTTCAGCACCCCTGCTGCAGCGCAGTGCAATGACTAATCCTTTATGTACTAATATACTTAATACAAACCCTCCTGTTGGACGTATCTGCTGTTTCTCTTGCACCCTCGCTCGGCTTCCCAGTATCACAGCGCCCGTCTGATGAGCTCTCCAGTGGATTGCTTTTATATGACCTTATTAGCGTGGCCGTGTGTCTGTTTGCGCGCACTTTGTTACACCTTTAGAAGACGAGGGCTGGATCCGAATAGCACGACCCTGGCCTGGACGTCTGTAGGCACTATTGCAGTGCTCCCGCTGCCTCCCTGTGTGCACGCACAGATGTAACCCGCGTTACTGCAGCCCGTGGCATGCTGCTGCAGGACACGCGCAATGCGTCAGCAGGGGGAAGCGGCCATGGGTTTGACGCAGAGAGAAGGGGGAGGGGGCGCGGGGGGGGCTATAGTGTTATTTCCCCTACAGGAGCTCGCCAGCAGGTGCAAAAATATTGATTATATCTGTACACGCCATGTGCACTGAAGTGCAATCTGTGCCCCCCACTCAGCCGCACGAATTGCAAGCTCTTCAGCCAGGGATTCCTCGTGTGTTTTTGTATTCTTCATAGTGGGAAGACGTGGCCTGTAATCTCGTGGCAGGTTGATGTATTAGATTGTAAGCACACTTACGCTGGTAACTGCAGCCGCAAACCTTGGTAACAGTGTACAGAAGGACACAATACATATTAATATTAACCTTTTCAGCACCCTGAGGCCTCGGACATAGTAAGCGCTTAGGTGCTGCTGCTCGCTCTCGCTTGCTGCCGCTCGCTCTACCAGGAGCTTTTTGCTGTGGTCTGTGTGTTTGTGTGTCACTGGGGAACGTGTGTGTGTGTGTGTGTGTGTGTGTGTGTGTGTGTGTGTGTGTG
>WSYH01002257.1:0-80124 GCA_036426205.1 Ascaphus truei | reverse complement strand
ACACACACACACACACACACACACACACACACTCTCACTCACTCCGCTGGCGCCAGACAATAAGTACCACATTCACATTTCCCTGCTCTCCTTCCATTGGTTGCTGAGGCGTCACGTGAGCGGAGTCAGCGCGTGAATTTAAAATTTCACTGTCGGCTCTGTTCAAGCGCGCCTCAGCAAGCGAGGGAAAGCATGCGCGAGCCCCTACTAAAGCCGCTTTAATTGCGGCTGTAGGGGCTCAGTGGCAAGCAGCAGCAAGCGAGAGCAAGCAAGCCGTAACCATGGCCTGGGCCTAACACTGGGAACACGTCGCTGGGAGGATTTTGTTTCCTTGATTCCTAGTTGGGCTGCAGCTGCTTTAGATGCAAATATGTGGTAGGTTTTGGTTGCTTTAGACATCAGGAAGATTTTTCTTCTAAGCCTTGCAATGAGGGGGGGGGGGGACATATTCTAATGGTCAGTTTGTCTGCGCAAACTCTTGTTCACTGATTAGTGCTCTTCATGGTTTGCAAATAATGAAAATGTATTTGTCTTTATTTCTATAGCCACACCCCCTCACACACAGACACCAACCATCACACAGACACGCTTCCTCACACCTAGCCACACCCCCTCACACACAGACACACACCCTCACACCTAGCCACACCCCCTCACACAGACACCCACCCTCACACCTAGACACACCCCTTCACACCTAGCCACACACCCCCTCACACAGAAACCCACCCTTCACACCTAGCCACACCCCTTCACACCTAGTCACGCCCCTTCACACGCACACATCCACACTCACACCTAGACACACCCCTTCACACCTAGACACACCCCTTCACACCTAGACACACACCCTCACACCTAGACACACACCCTCACACACAGACACCCACCCTCACACCTACCGACACCCCCTCACACACAGACACCCACCCTCACACCTAGCCACCCACCCTCACACCTAGCCACGCCCATGTTCTTTCGTCAGGCGCATAGAACTGTAAACGTACCATGTCCGCAAAGTGATTCATCCCCAGCCTGTAACTTTTCACGCCCTGGTCAGCCAAAACGTTATGTTTCTGCACTTTCTCCCACGTCTCCTCCCAGGTTTGTCTGCGCAAGTCCTCCTCTCCCCGAGTGATATATTTCTTTTCTGCCATAGAATATAATGAAAGATTGGAACATAATTGAAGGTGCAGTCCCACCTCACACCAGACTGTAGTAATATCAGTGGCATGTTAAAGCCCGGCTACAGCAGGGGTGGCCAACTCCAGTCCTCAAGGGCCACCCACAGGTCAGGTTTGCAGGGTATCCCTGCTTCAGCACAGGTGATGCAGTCATTATGACTGAGCTACTTGTGCTGAAGCAGGGATATCCTGAAAACCTGACTCAATGGTGGTCCTTGAGGACTGAAGTTGGCCACCGCTGGACTACACACACACACAAATGAAAGCCCTCTTCTTGTCGAACAGGAATTTACACCTTTATACCAGGATCATCACTGAGCAAAACCAAGAAGTGGGAGAGGGAGCGGCTCAGTGAGTGAAGACACTGACTGACACTGAGTGTGAAGCAAGAGAGGGAGCAGCTCAGTGAGTGAAGACACTGACTGGCACTGAGTGTGAAGCAAGAGAGGGAGCGGCTCAGTGAGTGAAGACACTGACTGGCACTGAGTGTGAAGCAGGAGAGGGAGCGGCTCAGTGAGTGAAGACACTGACTGACTGGCACTGAGTGTGAAGCAGGAGAGGGAGCGGCTCAGTGAGTGAAGACACTGACTGGCACTGAGTGTGAAGCAGGAGAGGGAGCGGCTCAGTGAGTGAAGACACTGGCTGACTGGCACTGAGTGTGAAGCAGGAGAAGGAGCGGAGTAACCACAAATTGGTAGCCCACTAGCCCCCCTCAGATAACCATCTTTGAAAGTCCCAGCTTATAAGTATAATGCATTACAAACATCTCAGTTTAATAAAAATATACTTTTACATTTTTACTTTGTCTAAGTCTTTTGGGCTATGAGGGGTAGAATGGGACTATTTACTTTTATTCCCACTAGCCATATCCATCATACACTGTAAACCTGAGTTAGGCTGTAAACCGTATAGCCACATTGGCAATTAAACATTTTATGAAACAAAAAATAATATTTCCCATTTTTCTTCTAAGTCACACAGTGAAATGAAAGATGCTTAGCTTCAATCTCAGAGCTGTAGCTCCTTCCCTTAAAGAAACCTAATTTTCTTTAGAACCAAAAACGCTTAGGCACACTCCCAGGGCTGTATCTCCTTTCTTTACTGAAACTAGGACTTAAGTTTCATAAAACCTCTCGCAACTTAGTACACAGTTGGAGAAACCCCCCTGAAACTCTATACTGATTCTGGGGTGCCTGGGCATATACTAGGGGACCCTCACTAATTTAGGGAACCATGACGGTACCCGGGATATACAAATCCCTATGTCCCAACCTCTCTGGTCTGTGCTGAAGCAGGGAAACCTGACGGTGAGCCGCATAACTGTTTTCAAGGAAGATTTTGACCGGAGTGAGGTGTCTAAATCCACAGGAATATGACCTGATTCCCGGATACATTTTTGAGGTATCCAGCAACTCTGGACCCCTGCTACTGTACCTAGACAATCTGACAACACTTTTACCGCAAGACCCCCTTGTAATTGTGGAAAGGAAATAGCATGAACCTTAGCGCATGAAATTGGTGTAGAAGAGGCAAATAGTGCCAAGGTTCCCAAGGACACAACAATTAAATGTATAAAACACAAATTGTATTAAAATGTACTAAAAAATCAAAAATAGATACAAAATTTAAAGTAACACCAAAGTGAATAACTTGGTGTACAGTACCTAGACTGTGTTCCAGCTTGAACTCAAAACTAAACAACAATACTGTAAAGGAAAAACCTCAAAACTACAATATGTCTCACTTCTCAGACCATACTGGTATTGCTGGAATTGCAGAATATGGAAAGGAAAAAAAAGGAATATAATTTCCAGCAAATACTTAAGTGCCTGAGAAGCGATTTAGTAGTTATAATGAAACAATAAAATGCATTGCAAACAAGTTGCTGTGCTACAATTACATTCTAACCCCCCAAAGATAAGTGTTACACATATTAACCTATTCCTAAGGAAACATTATATATTCTCTACCACTTCCCAGGAGTGGATTACCCCTTTATAGAGGAGATGCATTGTTCCAACATTGGTGGTGAGCTGATAAATCATATGTAGGGTTTTCTGGTAGTATGTTAATTTGTATGTTGTTAGTTGAAAGTTCCTTCAATTGTCTCTTTGCAAGTATGTGATGTATATCAGCAGAGTGTTTGACAACAGTCTTACCCTTTAGTTGCAGTCTTAGGTTAAAACTAGTATGGTCTGAGAATTGAGATATAGTTTTGAGGGTTTTCCTTTATTGTTGTTTAGTTTTGAGTTTAAGCTGGAACACAGTCTACTTACACCAAGTTATTCACTTTGGTGTTACTCTAAATGTTGTGTCTATTTATTTATTTTTAGTACATTTGAATAACATTTGTGTTTTTATACATTTAATTGTTGAGTCCTAGGGATCTTTGGCACTATTTGCCTCTTCTAAATTAATACACCCATTTGATGCACTAAGGTTCATGCTATTTCCTTTCCAATACTTTGTTTTTGGGGAACTGAGAATCCCCCACCATCTACCTAAAATGCAGAAATGTGTTGTTAATCCGTGTAATTAGGTCCCACCTATACCATTATAGATTAATATTTAGCGCCCCTATATATTCTATCCCCCTTGTAATTGTATTGACATACAATTACATTCATTGCAGGTACCATACACAGGTTGAAGAGCTGACACTCTAAAACCCGAGATAGGGCTCAGAGGCAACTGTTTATCATCAAGCCCAAGGGGTTAGATAGAGTCCTCTTGGTGCTACCAGCATACTACCGGGACTTACGAAGGGCCTGGAGACAGGTCTCTGTGACCAGGAAAAGACAGGTGGCGGTGGGGGTTGGTTTCCTCGCCGAGCCCCTGCTGTTTAATCCAGCAGTGAGGGCTCGGATGTTGGATTCAGCCTATATCTGCCACCAAAGAATCCTGGTGCGGGTGACCAGAGTCAGATCTCCTGGACTATGTGCGACAGGACTGGGTAGGGGCAGAGGTTCTCGTGCACCGTATGGGTCTGCCTAGTGCCCGCATCCTTCATCGTCTGATCCAGGAGATTAAAGATGCCATCTCCCCCGAATCATGCACCTTCATCGAGGGGATATTGCAGACCGGAGAGCCCTACCCACCCATCACCCCCAGCTCTCAGGCTCTTTGCGTGGGACCAAAGCCACGGCAACCCCAAAAGGCTCCTCTCGTCCCCAACCTCAGCATGTCCCCAGCATGATTCCGCAGCATGCCGAGGAAAGGCCTGTACTCTCTCATGCTCCATACAGTGCACTACCTCACCCTTGTCGCCCGCCCCGATACCATCTGGAGGCAGGTATTGCCTACAAACGAGGACGAGAGGCCCCAATGGAGGGAACTCTATTGAGAGTTGGTTTCCGCCCCACCGGGGATTTGAGTTGGAGAGTGCTCCATGGTGCACTGAGCACAGGAGAGTACTTGCCCCACTTTACGGGCTCCCCCATCACCTGCCCCTTCTGTGCTGAGCGGGAGTCCGTATACCATATTTATTTTAGCTGCGCCAGAATGCAGCCCCTCTTACCCACCTTGTGGGGCCTTCTCCTGCAGTTCTGGCTTCATTTTTCCCCTCACCTTTTTATCTTTGGGTGCCCAGTGTCTCGGGACAATAAGCCTAGGTATCTCCTCATGAGCCTGCTCCTGGTATTGGCTAAGCTAGCCATTTATAAGACCAGGAAGCAGTGACTGGAGAGGTAGGCCCCAACAAACATCATGGCCATGTTCAAGGCACTGTTGCACTTCCGTATCCGGGCAGAGTAAACGTAGGCCGAGTCCACTCGGACGGTTTCAAAGTTTGCCTCTCAGTGGGCGTCAGGCGGGGTGCTCTGCTCGGTATCAAACACTTTGGATTATTTTGTACTAACCCTTCAATTTTAGTGCACTTTATTTTATTTACAGTGCAATTGTTGTTGGTTTAATTTTATATTTGTTTGGCTGGTTTTACTTTGTTCTACTTGGTCCTAACCAAGTAGAATTGCTGTTTAACTGGTTGGCCGGCGTTGCCAGCCAACCGGCAAAACCAGATCAAAATAGACCTCCTCCTCCATACAGTTAACACAGGCAGTTCCTACAGCTGCACTGGAGGAGGTAGGAACCCACTAGGTGGAATGTTTTGGGGGCAGTATTTGCAGGGGATGGACCCACCTCGCCCCCAACCACACCTGAGCTCTATCCCCCCCCCCCCCAGCCCCCAAGCCATAGAGGGGAAGCATCGGATGGTCAGGTGTTGGAAGAGGGACCCAAATATGAGTCAAAAATGTATTTTGCTTTGTTTCTGCCTTGGCTTTTGGGCCCTAGATCCGACCATTTTATAATAACACACACAGCGATATAATAGCATGCACAGCGATATAATAACATGCACAGTGATATAATAACACACAGAGCGATATAATAACACGCAGAGCGATATAATAACATGCAGAGCGATATAATAACATGCAGAGCGATATAATAGCATGCAGAGCGATATAATAACACGCAGAGCGATATAATAACATGCAGAGCGATATAATAACATGCAGAGCGATATAATAACATGCAGAGCGATATAATAGCATGCAGAGCGATATAATAACACGCAGAGCGATATAATAACATGCAGAGCGATATAATAGCATGCAGAGCGATATAATAGCATGCACAGCGATATAATAACATGCAGAGCGATATAATAACATGCAGAGCGATATAATAGCATGCAGAGCGATATAATAACACGCAGAGCGATATACTGTCACGGCCGAGTTTATTCTAACATTTACCCGGTCTCGGCCGCGAAAGATACCGGGCGCGCGCCGAGGTGTCCCGTGCGCGTGCCAGAGCCTCGGAGGATCGGTCCTCCGATCGAGGCACCCTCCTCCCCTCTCCGGGTCCCCCGGAGCCCCCCACCGCCATCCCCCATATTAGAGGAACCCAGGGCTCCCGGGGAAAAAAACGAGCAAGCCGGGAAACCTCCCGGCTTGCGGTACTAGCCGAGTGAGGATAAAGTGTGCCGCCTCTGTAATAGCTCACACAGTGATATAATAACACGCAGAGCGATATAATAGCGCACACAGCGATATAATAACAGACAGAGCAATATAATAACATCCAGAGAGATATAATACAATGCTGAGATATATAATAACACACCTATATACTCAGACACCGTACATATATATACTCTGATACACACTGTGCCTACATATATACTCTGATACACACCGTACACACACACATACTCCGATACACACATATATACTCTGATACACACCATTCACACACACGTATATATTCTGATACACGCACATATACTGTGATATACAAATTCAAAACACAGGCACACAGATATATACAATTATATAGATCTACAAAATTCTGATACAGTGTATCACACCCAATCCACTCATCAATGGCAGTTAGCATCAGATCTGGAAGCAATGCCCTACACACGCATACTGACACGTGTACATGCAGAGTATACTGCTGACATTGGAGGCCTGTGCTTTCTGATTATATGGGCACTATACCCCCATCTATGGAAATTGCTGTGTGAAAGGTAGAGGGCGATACAGATAATAAACCGTGCAAATGTAGGAAAGATGCTATACAGTGGTGGTTTCCATGTGCCATGTTGTGGCGATAGAGAAGAAGGCACGGAAGTGGAGTTGTGTAAGCAGCGGTGCGCAAAGTGGGGGGTACGCCCTCAGTGGGGGCTAGATTGTCTGGTGGGGGGGGTGCGGCGTGGGATTTACAAAGGCCCCATGCTTCCCCAAAGGCATTTAAAATAAATGCCAGGGATCGCGTGAGGTCTCTGTAAATGGTTTACTTATCTTGTTTCACACGACTCCGCGACATCCTTTGATGCTGGGGCCGTTAGGGGGGGCACGAGGTGGAGGGAAGAGGAGAACGGGGGGCGCATGAATATAAGTTTGCGCACCCCTGGTGTCAGTCATTAAGGCTAATTGGTCTGTTACCAAACATACAGTACACACAATATACACTTACCATATTTCGATTTCCAGGTATTCCACTCTTGGTCAAGAAAATGTGCAGCTGAAGCAAATAAGAGACTCGCTGAGAGAACAACCAAGGTCTTCTCCAAATTCATCCTAAAAACAAATTGTCATCGTAAGGCTCACATAGTACGAAGCGTCTGTGGAGTTCAAATTGGATTTGAAGAATACAAGAACTGGACTCTGCTTTTCCTCATCAGCCCTGCACCTGTGAGAACTTGGGCTTTCTAAATGCTCTGACCGCTCAGCAGCCCTGCGTTTCATCATTATCTCCTAGCGCTGTGTGCTACGCGGTAACGGGGACGGGCGGGTTTACAGACCGGGCTGAGACGTGTGAATGTTCTCACAATGTGGGGTTTTTATTTCCTAAATGCTCTGACAATTTTTACATATCTACAGAATCACTTTCTAAGCTGCTGCTTTACCTTTAGTGCAACACTACCCTCCCAGGCCAGATTTATACACCTGCTCTCACCTCCTACTCCTCCTCATCTCCTCCAATACCTGGGACCTCTACCCTCTCTCCCTGCATCTCATTATTGATAGAGTTATAAATCAGCCTGGAGGTATAATGAGCTGCAGGAGAGGGGAATGGTCCCCAGGTATTGATGGAAAATGAGGAGTAGGAGGAGAGTAAGGTGTATAAATCAGTCCTGGGAGGTAATAATTAGATGTGCAGGGAGAGAGTGTCAGGTCCCGGTATGGAGGATATGAGGAGGAAGTAGGAGTGAGAGCAGTGGTATAAATCGGGCCTGGGAGGGTTATAATGATATGCAGGAGAGAGGGTAGAGGTCCCAGTATTGGAGGAGATGAGGAGAGTAGGAGGTGAGAGCAGGTGTATAACTGGCCTGGGAGGTATAATGATGCAGGGAGAGAGGGGAAGAGTCCCAGGTATTGGAGGAGATGAGGAGGAGTAGGAGGTGAGAGCAGGTGTATAAATCTGGCCTGGGAGGGTATAATGAGATGCAGGGAGAGAGGGGAGAGGTCCCAGGTATTGGAGGAGATGAGGAGGAGTAGGAGAGTGTGAGAGCAGGTGGTATAAATCTGGCCTGGAGGGTAAGTGTTGCACTAAGGTAAAGCAGCACTTAGAAAGTGATTCTGTAGATATGTAAAAATTGTCAGAGCATTAGGAAATAAAAACCCCACATTGTGGAGAACATTCACACGTCTCAGCCCCGGTCTGTAAACCCCCCTCCCCGTTACCGCGTAGCACACAGCGCTAGGATATATGTGAAACGCAGGGCTGCTGACGGTCAGAGCATTTAGAAAGCCCAAGTTCTCACAGGTGCAGGGCTGATGAGGAAATAGCAAGAGTCCATGTTCTTGTACTTCAATCCAATTTGAACCCCACAGACCTTCGTCTATGTGAGGCTACATGACATTGTTTTTAGGATGACTATTGGAGAAGACCTTGGTTGTTCTCACTCAGCGAGCTCTTATTGCTTCACTGCCCCATTTTCTTGACAAGAGTGGAATACTGAAATCGAAATATGGTAAGTGTATATTGTGTGTACTGTAGTGTTTTTTGGGTAACGAACCAATTAGCCTTAATACTGACACCAGGGGTGCGCAAACTTATATTCTTCTGCGCCCCCGTTCTCCTCTTCCCTGCCACCTCGTCTCCCCCCTAACGGCCCCAGCATCAAGTATGTCGACTGAGTCGTGTGAAACAAGATAAGTAAACGACCATTTCCAAGACCTCCTACGCGATCCTGGCATTTATTTAAATGCCTTTGGGGGAAGCATGGCCTTTGTAAATCCACCACCGCCCATCCCCCCCCACACAAACATCTAGCCCCCACTGAGGGCGTATACCCCCCACTTTGCCACGCTGTGCTTACACACATCCACTTCCGTGCCTTCTTCTCTATCGCACTAACAGGCACATGGAAACCACCACTGTATAGCATCTTTCCTACTTTTGCAACGTTTATTATCTGTATCGCCCCTCTACCTTTCACACAGCAATTTCCATAGATGGGGGTATAGTCCCAATAGATCAGAAAGCACAGGCCTCCAATGTCAGCAGTATACTCTGCATGTACACGTGTCAGTATCGTGTGTAGGGCATTGCTTCCAGATCTGATGCTAACTGCCATTGATAGTGGATTGGTGTGATACACTGTACAGATATTTGTAGATCATATAATTGTATATATATCTGTGTGCCTGTGTTTTGAATTTGTAATCACAGTATATGTGCGTGTATCAGAATATTCCGGTGTGTGAATGGTGTGTATCAAGATATATTGTGTGTATCGCGAGTATTGGTGTGTGTACGGTGTTGTATCAGAGTATATATGTAGGCACAGTGTGTTCTCAGAGTATATATATGTACGAGTGTCTGAGTATTAAGGTGTGTTATTATATATCTTCAGCAGATTGTATATTCTCTCTGGATGTTTTATATTGCTCTGTCTGTTTTATTATCATCGCTGTGTGCGCTATTATATAAAATCGCTCTGCGTGTATTTAGACATCACTGTGGTGAGCTATTAAGGCAAGGCGCGGCCACTGTATCCTCCACGGCTAGTACCGACAGCCGGGAAGGTTTCCAGTTCTCCGTTGTGCGTCTTCCCCGGGGAGGCCCGTAGGGTTCCTTATATGAAGAGGGGGGGAATTGCGGGTGGGGGCCTCCGGGGACCCCGCGAGAGGGAGGAGTGAGTCTCGATCGGAACGTACTCGATCGAGGACGCCTCCGGCACGCAGCGGCACGGACACCTCGGCGCGGACGCACGGTATATTCGTCGGGCACGAGACCGGGTTCGGGTAAATGTGAAGAATAAACTCGGCCGTGCTGACCAGTATATCGAGGTTCTCCTTATAGCGCTGCAATGTCTTAGATTCGCTCTGCATGTTATTATATCGCCTGCAACTGTTTATAGAAATCTCGTGCATGCTATGGTATATCGCTGCCATGCGAATGAGACTCTGACAATTTAATACCGGCTGCATGCAGGTATATATCGCTCTCCCCGGAGTGCTGTATAATCGCTGCTGCTGTATGTGTATATCGCTGCTGCATGTATGATATCGCTCATGCATGTTTAGATCGCTCAGATTTGAATCGTTCGATCTATAGATCGACTCTGCATGTTTTCTATCGAACTCATGTTATGCCGGCTGTGAATGTATATCATCGCTCTGCCAGATGCTATTACCTACGCTGTAGTGTTAATAATCGGTCGCATGTATTTTATATTGCTCTGGCGTTATTATATCGCTCTGCATGTATGATATATCGCTCTGCGCGTGTATATTATATGCCTGCATTGTATATATCTCGGTTGATATATAGTCGTTGCTGCATGTTATTATAACGCTCTGGCGTTTTATTATAATCTGGCTCTGCTGTTATTATATCTCTGCGTTTTATTATAAATGCTCTGCATGCTATTATATAATCGCTCTGGGCATTCTATTCTATCGTCTCGGCATGTTATTATATTGCTCCTGAGTTGTTATTATATCGCTCCTGCTGCTATTATATCGCTCTGCATGCTTTATATCGCTCTGCATTTTTATTATAAATTAAATCGCTCTGCGTGTTATTATATCGCTCTGGCAGCTATTTATGCTCGCATGCTATTATAATCGCTCTGCGTGTTAATTATCATCTCTGCATGTTATTATATCTCGCTCTGCATGTTATGTATATCGCTGTGCATGCTCTTATAAACAATAATCGGCTCTGCATGTTATTATATATCGCTCTGCATGTTATTATATCGCTCGCGTGTTATTATATTTCGCTCTGTGTGTTATTATATCTCACTGTGCATGTGTATTATGTCGCTGTGCCTGCTAATTATAAATCGCTGTGTGTGTTTTATAAAAATGGTCGGATCTAAGGGCCCCAAAAGCCAGGCAGAAACCAAGCAAATACATTTTTGACTCATATGTGGGTCACTCTTCCAAACCTGACCACCGATGCTTCCCCTCTATCTATGCTTGTGGGCTGGGGGGGGGGGGAATAGAAGCTCAGGTGTGGTTGGGGGCGTAGGTGGGTCCATCCCTGCAATACTGCCTCCCAAAACATTCCACCTGGTGGGTTCCTACCACGTCCTCCAGTGCAGCTGTAGGAACTGCCTGTGTTAAACTGTTGGATGAGGAGGTCTTTTTATTCTGGTTTTGCCGGTTGGCTGGCAACGCCGGCCAACCAGTTTAACACAATTCTACTTGGTTAGGACCAAGTAGAACAAGTAAACTCAGCCAAACAAATATAAAATGAAACACAACATTGCACTGTAATAAAATAAAGTGCACTAAAATTGAAGGTTAGTACAAAAAAATAATCCAAAGTGTTTGATACCGAGCAGGCACCACCCGCGCCTGAACGCCACACCTGAGAGGCAAACTCTTGAAACCGTCCGAGTGGACTTCCTCGGCCTACCCTTTTACTCTGCCCGGATACGGAAGTGCAACAAGTGTCCTTGAACATGGACCATGTATGTTTGTTGGGGGGCCTAACCATCTCCAGTCCACTGCTTCCTGGTCTTATAAATGCTACTTAGCCAATCACTCAGGAGCATGCTCATGAGGAGATCCTAGCTTTTGTCCGAGACACTGGGCCACCAAAATAAAAAGGTTGAGGGGAACAATGAGCCAGAACTGCAGGAGAAGGCCCCACAAGAGGAGAGGAGAGGGTCGAAGGTCCCAGGTATGGGGAGATGAGGGAGAGGTAGAGAGGGAGGGTGGAGAGCAGGTGGGTATAAAATCTGGCCTGGAGGATGGTATAATGATGCAGGGAGAAGAGGGGAGAGGTCCCAGTATGAGGAGATGAGGGGATAGAGAGGTGAGAGCAGGTGTAAATCTGGCCTGGGAGGGTATAAAGAGATGCAGGAGAGAGGGGAGAGGTCCCAGGTATTGGGAAGATGAGAGGAGTAGGGTGAGAGCAGGTGGTATAAATACGTGCCGGAGGGTTTTTTCCTCTCTCACCTCCTACTCCTCATTTCCTCCAATACCTGGGACCTCTCCCCTCTCACCCTGCATCTCATTATACCCTCCCAGGCCTGATTTACACATTGCTCTCACCTCCTACTATTTGTATCAACCAGTACCTGGGACCTCTCCCCTCCTACCTCTCTCCCTTCTTCTCATTAAGCCATCCCTATTGCTTTTCCTGTTTGCTGTTTCCTCACTCCTTTTGTAAACATTTCTGTTCTCTCCAACGTCCCCACTCCCCCCCTTCTATCCACATTTCTTCATCTCTCCTCCCCTCCACTTATGCATGTGCCCATACACTACACCCCTGTGTACACACATTACCCAGCAACTTCTACACCCCTCAATAAAAAGCACCCCCAGAGATCCTCTATTCACCTCCTCTCTCTCTACTCCTCCTTCCTGCTGCTGGGAATATTTCTCCTAATCCTGGACCCAGCCATATACACGCCTGCTCTCGCCCACACCTCCCTGCCACCTCTTTCCCTGCTAATGGTGTTAACCCATCTAAGGTAATACCGACCAACCTTAAACCTCACATCGCAAAGGAAGCATCCCAACACCCTGCACTCATAGCTACTGTCCCACACCCACAGTCACAAATCATTGTGGCCAAGCACTGCCATCTACAGCACTTATTCCTTCACTTGCTGTCTCTGTATCTCTCCCAACATACCACTTAGATTGTAAGCTCTCCGGGGCAGGGATTTATATCCCTATAGATATACCAGTGCTCAAATTCAAAATAAAATATATGCAAATTGGGTATATACAATATTCACATATCAGTAAATATATAGCATATTAGCAACACAGTCACAAGTGCGGTCCAGTTGAGCGGAAAAACGTATTTGCAGTCCAATCACACAATTCTTGTGTTGATGAGTCAAAAACGCAGGAGTGGGGGCTGCTGTGTCCGGGAAGAATCACTTCCCAAGAAGAATCTGTATAAAAAAGGAGAGAAACAGTGCACGCCCCTAGTACATGAACACAAATGTTAGGTTTATTGAAAAGAAGAGGGAAGACAATGCCCACTTACAAGAGGAATAAAATAAAAGAACATTGAAAGGTTTCTTTGATACCGGTGCCGCAGTGGTTAACAACCGTTTGCTGGGGGAACCTCCACATGGTATGCCTGGTGGAGAGTTAGAGTCCAAATCGCCTCCCGCTAGTGAAGCCGTCAGTTTTCCCCTGATGAAGTCAGCTGATGCTGATGAAACGCGTTGGGTGTTTAATAGTTACTGTTTTTTTTCCAATTATTATTCAAGTCTTAATGCCATTTTAATGAGTTTTAATATAGTGGGCATCCTTTGATTTCTATAGCAGGCTTTAGCCCACCTCCCCAGCAGTGCAAGATCTTTGCAACACTTTCCTGTTTGTAATCATTTGTTGCCAATATTCTTAGCAGTTTGAACTGTGAACTGTAACAATAGTAATGCTACCTTAGTAATATAAGGATACATTGTAGCTGCTGAGTTACACTGAGTGAAGGATTGATTGAAAATGAGAGGCAGAGATTTAGAACCCTGGGAAGCTGGATCTTTGCTGATTGATCACGGGAGAATGAATCGATTGGCAACTTAGTCAATTGGTATTCAATCAAGGTAATCAAAGGCTGCGTATATAAAAACAATATATATATTTTATTTTTTGTGCCGTGCGGACTGCCTCTTTTACCCAAGATATGTCATATATTCTGAGAATAAAAAGCTAAGAGAGTCGTTGTGAATGCAATCATTTTTCTTTCTTTAAAAAGAAAGCAAATCTGTAGGTTTGCAAGTAAAAAAAACCTTCCATTATTCCTTGTTTTTAAAAATATTAAATTCTGCATTATCAAAACCCAGGCTAAGTTGAAAAAGCATTTTTTTTTAAATCATAAGTATTTATATATTAATTGGTTTAATGAATGTATTAAGTTATTTAATAGATTCGTGGGTACCCTACTTTTCTAAATGATGGTTTAATAGTGTTTTTGTGGAACTGATCATATGTCTTGTTCATACAATGCTGAGAGAGATTCCCTGCCCTGCAGAGCTAACAATCTAACGCAGATGTGTGAGGTGCAGAGATATACAGTGAAGTGCCCAAGGTTACAAGAAGCTCACACTGGGATTTGAAGGCAATGTTTTAGCTCTAGGACATGGGTGCTCAACTCCAGTCCTAAAGACCCCCCCATACAGGACAAGTTTTAAGGATATCCCTGCTTCAGCACAGGTGGCTCAATCAGTCCCTGCTTCAGCCCAGGTGGCTCAATCAGTCCCTGCTTCTGCACAGGTGGTGCAATCAGTGCTCAATTTGTCCCTGCTTCAGCACAGGTGGCTCAACTGGTACTTGCTTCAGCACAGGGGAGCTCAATCAGATGCTCAGTCTTAACTGAGCCACTAATTAAGCCACCTGTGCTGAAGTAGGGATATCCTTCAAACCTGACCTGTTGGGTGGTCTTGAGAACTGGAGTTGAGCACCTCTGCTCTAAGATACTCTTCCTGCTTAAATACCTAATTCCCAAGGCATTTAATACTGTATACAGTAATATGCTGGTCAGTATCTGGACTTTGAAAGCAAATGTTACTAACCTGGATGTTCAGTTCAATCTTCTGTTTTCACTTGTGATAAATGTTGGTCTGTCAGCCTATTTAAAGCCCATCGTATCACCAACTGCCATGCAACCTCAATATCATCCCTGAGATCAGATCAGATTAGGGGGAGCTGTTTAACGTGTCACAGTGCTGATAAGATTACAGATGTAGTTAAGCAACTGAGCAGTCTAACTGCAAAAGAAAATGTAAGGCCTGTGAATGTGTGAGCATAAATATTTGGTGTGTGCCGCGTGTGTGCCGCATGTGCGCGGCGTGTCACCTTAACATCCGTATGGGAGAATTCAATGCCAAGTTTGGTGCCCAGCAGAGAGATGAAGCATTATTTGGTAAATATGGTTACAACAGGAATGAACTTGGAGGCAGATTGGTAGAATTTGCCAAATATTAAAACCTCTCCTTAGTGAATTCATTCTGAAAGGAGCGGTGTTATACGGCAGGCCTAAGCTTCTAGGGATCCATGTTGAAATGGACAAGAAGCAAAAAAGTGACACACCGTGAGTGTCCATTTGCATGTCATTACCCAGAGTCCCTTGCTGCAGTGGAAGCGCTGCATGCTAAGAAATATTGGGGGAGGGCTGCAGACCTGCCTGAGATGTGTGATTTTTTGAAGTGAAACTTCTTTAGTGGCATTTACTACATTTTGATGGGACAAACCTGCATCGTGGAGACGCAAAAGTGAAACGGATGTGAGGTGCGTGCACGAGCACGCGTGGCACCATTGGAAGGCACAAGGGGCAGATCAGGCCAAATTAATTACCTTCATGCCCACATTTGGGGATTTGGGGGGGGGGGGGGGGTGGAAGGAAGAGCACTAAGTATGCGCGTTACCAGGCGTGCATGCACGTTACCGTGCCATCGCCTCCTGCTCCGGTCCGGGAGCAGGGGGGTTTGAGCGCGTTGTGTCCCCCAGCACCACCAGAGGGGGAGGAAGAGCGCTGAGCGCGTGCACACACACATGCGTTACCGTGGCCCATACCTCCACCGGGGGGCTTGCTGCAACAGGACACACAGCCGAGTCCGCAGCTCTGTTGGGGGAGAGAGTGGGGGCTGCTCCGGTCATGTCCGTGGGGGGGAGGGGGGCTGCTCAGGAGTCTCAGACAGAGGCCCCCATGTCCCAAGCTCTACCGGGAGTGGGGGGAGGACAGAGAGACACATACACTGACTGACACACATACAAACACTGACTGACACACATACACACACTGACTGACATACATACACACACTGACTCACACACACACTCTGTCTGACACACACACACAAACACTAACTGACACACACACACACACACTCTGACTGACACACACTCTGACTGACACACACTCTGACTGACACACACTGACACACACACACTGACTGACACACACACACTGACTGACACACATACACTGACTGACACACACACCCCCAGGGATGCACTGAACACCGCCCCCGTGTGATGTGCCTATCCCCCCCCTCCCAGTGAGCTGCCGAGTACCCCCCCCCATGTCCCCGTATCTCCGCTGGGGGGCTGGCTGCAGCAGAACACACAGCCCGCAGCTCCACCGGGGGGGAGACTCAGACAGAGCCCCCGTGTCCGCAGCTCCGCCGGGATGGGGGGAGTCAGGAGAGGAGGGGTGGCAGGACACAGAGAGAGGATGTTTGAACTGGGGCGCTCCCTAAATTGTGCGGCTAAAAAATGCTACAACGCCTTTACTATATTAAGAATAATAAAAGATATGAATAAAAGGTTGTGTTCGTAGTGTAAAAGAGTATATAAAATATATACTGGCCCTTTTGATGATTTTGTGGTTGCTGCTTGACCTTGAAGAAGGGAACCCCATGTCCTTCTTAACGTGGCAGTGGTAGTGTAAAGATGGTCAGCGCAAACCTCATGGACCTCACGATATTGATGAAACCGGATGGAGTTGAATAAAAAGGGAATAAAAAGGGAATAAAAACACAGTATTAGTGCATAACATCCATATGTGTGGGCGATGAGGGGGGGGGAAAGGTGTGAATGGAGGATACGCTGGAAGGGATGATGGTGAATTTCCACTATATACAGGCATACCCCGCTTTAAGTACACTCACTTTAAGTACACTCACGAGTAAGTACATATCGCCCAATAGGCAAACGGCAGCTCACGCATGCGCCTGTCATCACGTCCTGAACAGCAATACCGGCTCCCTACCTGTACCGAAGCTGTGCGCAAGTGGGGAGACTATAGAGCCTGTTACAAATGCGTTATTTACATCAGTTATGTACGTATATAACGATTGCAGTACAGTACATGCATCGATAAGTGGGAAAAGGTAGTGCTTCACTTTAAGTACATTTTCGCTTTACATACATGCTCCGGTCCCATTGCGTACGTTAATGTGGGGTATGCCTGTAATCAAAGAAAACATAAATATATGGATTCAGTGACTCACACGGGCTTGTGTGGTATTTCTCCACTTGCACATATTTTTTTGGTCTTCTGGGAAACGGGGAGAGGAGACACTCACACACCATACCTATTGGGGGATATTTTGCTGAGACGACCACACACCATCCATACAGGACACCACCCTCTGAGGGCAAGAACTCACATTAGGCCGTGTGAGTTTTATGTTTATTGAGACTCCAGCATATGAGTCTGCATTAACCCACTACAGTCTGCGTTGAGGGAGAAATACCACACAAGCCCGTGTGAGTCACTGAATCCATATATTTATGTTTTCTTTGATTATATAGTGGAAATTCACCATCATCCCTTCCAGCGTATCCTCCATTCACACCTTTCCCCCCCCCCTCATCCCCCACACATATGGATGTTATGCACTAATACTGTGTTTTTATTCCCTTTTTATTCCCTTTTTATTCAACTCCATCCGGTTTCATCAATATCGTGAGGTCCATGAGGTTTGCGCTGACCATCTTTACACTACCACAGGACACACAGAGAGACACACACTGACTGACACACACAGACACAAGGAATTCAGTTACTATAGACGGGCAAATACCTAAAACGCGGTCAAACTTCTTTCTGTTTTGGAACTGAAATTGTGTTTTGTTTTTTAATTAAAAACGTCGCCATCACAAATACAATTTGTGTGACAAAAGACAAAGAAGTTTCACTTAAAATGCGCACGCTCGGCAAACACAGACTTTTATTTATTTGCTGTGACACTCATGAAGAATCCAAACAAAAAATGGACATGGATTGGACTCAGTGGAATAAGGAATTAAATAACCTATATTCTAGCTAACTAAAAACACGTGATTACATTTCAACTAATGCTAAAAACCACCTCAGCCAGAAAGACATGTAGGGACACACACACAATTCTAAAACAACCTTCTGTTCCGGGCCCGGTGGTTGCCGGCTGCCAGCCCTCTCGTTGCCACTTGGCCCAGACTCTCCCGAGCAGTGGCCTCCCTCACTGACTGCCTTACGCTGGGCTGCTGATGCTGGTACGCGCCGGGCCCCTCTGACGTAGGCGCGCGCCGGGAGCAAGCTGGACTCGGCTCCCGGTGTGCACCAGCATCAGAGGGAGGCCTGGTGCGCTGGCATCAGAAGCTCAGCATGGGACAATCAGTGAGGGAGGCCCGCTGCTCAGGAGAGCCAGGGCCCAGTGGCAACGAGAGGACAGGCAGCCGGGCCCGGCCAGAGTCCCGAGACCATACCCAAGGTAGGTTAAGTTAGTATTTAGTGGGGGGGGGGGAGTTTAAATGTATTTGGGGGGTGGTTGCATGTATTTTGGGGGGCATTTTTATGTATTTTGGGGTGGGGGATCATATGTATTTGGGGGGTAGGGTTTCTTGTATGTATTTGGGGGGAGGGGTCGGGGGGTGGTAGGTATTGGGGGGAATTGTTGGTTTATGTATTTGGAGGGGGGGGGTTGGATGTATTTGGGAGGGTGGGGGGGTTGTAGTATTTGTGTAGGTATTTGTGGGCAGTTGTTATGTATTGGGGGGTGGGGTGGTTTAGGTAATTTTGGGGGGATTTTTATGTATTTGAGTGTTTTTTGTATAAGTTGGGGGGTTGTGTGTATTTGGGGGGGTGGGGGGATTTGTATGTATTTGGGGGGGTTGTATGTAATGGGGAGTGGTATGTATTTGGGGGGTGGGTGGGTTGTATGTATTTGGGGGGTGATTTGTGTATTTGAGGGGTAGGGGGGTTGTATGTTTTTGTGGGCGTGGGATTGTGTGTCTGGGAGTGGGGAGGGAATGAGTGTGAGGAGATAAGATTGAGTGACAGTGGGGTAATTGATGTAGAGAGGGGATGTAAGAGAGGTGGTGAGGGGGTAAGAGAAGATGCAGGGAAATAGAGGGGGCTCGCGAATTATCAAATGGGGGGGGGCTTGCAAGATCAGGGAGCGGGGGCTATCGTAACTCTGGTCCTGGGCCCTGGGACATCTGTCTGCGGCCATAGATAGATAGATTTTTTAAATGTTTTACCAGAAAATAGCACATTGAGAGTTACCTCTCATTTTCAAGTATGTATAAATGTATCACAATACCCTGTTATAACACATGAGATTAACTCCTTTGCTACACAATTGTTGCTTTGCTGGATCAGCTGCAGCTAAAGGGCAAACAATGCATTGTTCCTGAGGATGGTTTGAAGGAAGAAACTTATCGTCATTTGTTCTGTTAGATAACGGATTGAGCCGTTGAGATGTCAAGTGGTTGCTGTGAATCAGAACAGGAAGGCTGATAAAATGCAAAGAAGCTACACTGGCATCGTTAAATCGGGAAATTTCAGAACCTTTTATGCTACGTTGAACGTACGAAAAAAAAGTACCTAAAGTGACCCTTATATTCTTCTGAGTGATGGTGCTAAAAAAGTTTGTAACATTAAGATTTTGTTACCTCTTGATACTCTAGCATTTAATGTTCTGCAGCATTTTAGCAACAAATCGAAAGCGCAAACTTGACTCAAGATGCATGTATAAAAAAAGCAGAAAAAATAACCGCCACCGTTAGCATATAGCCAATAAAGAATATCACTAGTGAGCACATTCACATGTGTTAGACAGGTCTGCAACCCTGCCTTTCAGCCATTATCACCTCGTATACGGTTCTCCCACTGCAGCAAGGGATTCTGGGAGATGACATGCAAATGAGCACTATATACAGCTGTTTCGACCTTAATGGGTCTCATCAGTGTGGGGTTGGTTAACTGGCTATGCACAGAAGCAATAAGGATGGGGTTTACCATACTTAGTTAAGTTATGGTGAGTAAAAAAAGTGACACATCCCTCCACAGCAAAGCATATAGCAAATGGAAATACAACTATATATATATATATATATATATATATATATATATATATATATATATATATATATATATATAATTTCTGCCACCGACACCACTTTATTCGAGCAACTACCCAGTATTTACCTGGCAGATACCTGGAATGCGCCGCTCCTCACCTCTGACAAGCCCCGTTGCGTTTGCCTTCCCAGCCTGGGTTCATGCCTGGCTGACGGGCGGCTGATCTGTTAAATGATAATGATTAGGATTTAATAGGCTGCAATGCTTCGCGTGTCTACCAGATGGCATAAATTCATGAATTGTAATGCAGTATATATATATATACTGTGCAGTATTGCAGCCAGCGGGAATAAAATGCTTCAATCCCTGCCTGGAAAATAACCCAATGCACTCGGGCAGAAAACAGTCACAAACCTCAATACACCCGGGTATACCCGAATTCGTGGGACTAGCCGAGCTCGAATAAAGTGTGTCGCCAGTGTATATATATTATTTATTAAGGTTATGGTGGGTAAAAAAAGTTACAAAAACCCTCCACAGTGTGTGTATATATATATATGTAACGGGTTTATCCCCCCCCCCAATCTCACATTGGCCTGGGTACTCTATTAACCA
Source organism: Ascaphus truei (assembly GCA_036426205.1). NCBI lineage: Eukaryota > Metazoa > Chordata > Amphibia > Anura > Ascaphidae > Ascaphus > Ascaphus truei. The sequence continues at coordinate 59,542 of WSYH01002257.1, read as the reverse complement.
ACCTCCCATTACGTGTATGTGTCTGGTGGTGCACCTGTAGGCAACAGAACTCCTGAGTCTCCCGCTTGATGTTAGTAGGGGATTATCAACAGGCAGGTAGCTGAGGTAGTGGGTGCGAGTTCAACTTACATCATGTGCAGCGCCTCCACCTCATCAGGGTCTGTGCTTCCGCAGGGAGATGGTCCTGGTGAGGAACTCCTTCTTGGTGGTGCCATCCACTTGCGAGTAATTTCACACTCACACAGTGGAGGTATATTCAAATAGGGCATCTTTATTGTAGACGGTGATGTGGCAGACTGCCACATGCAGCTGCCGGCTCTAGCCACACATCTCTCCGTGCTGTCCCTTCGCCAGGTACGCCCTCCTGAATTGAAGTGGGGTTCCCTCTTCTCCTAGGGAGACCCTCTCTGTGCCAGGTCCCTGGGCACAGAGTGGCTGGACAGGCTGATAGACCAACCTGGACCGCTAGTTACTTCACTAGGGTCACAAAGTGTTCCCACAATCCCTTATGCAGGCTTATCTTCCACTGTAGAGAATACTGTAGAACTACAGGTAGAACACTTGTCGAACTCTCTGACTAACTAACTGTGTTGTGCCTTATATACTTCAGGAGGCAGGCGCAGCCCTGATGTCACTATCCAGGGACTCAGAGCATACAGCCACTCCCCTCCATACATAGGGCACCTCACCATTGGATGAGGGAAAACCTCCATAACTACTGCTGTCATACCTGTTCTTACCAGGACTTACTGCCAACAGAGAGGAAAGCAATATACCATTATTATGCATGGCTATATATATACAGGCTAAGAGAAAGAGTAGATCCCGCATCCACAAGACTGCACAATAAAGGTAACCAAAAAAACTGACAATGGTATATATACTTAGTAGATATGTCAGTGGTGCTATAGGGCCAATGAGTATATGGAAGGAACAAGAAATAGCACTCTGGTATACCGTTGGCAATATCAAAAACACATTTATTTATTAGAAGTCACAAAAAGAAATAAAAGATAGCACAGAAATTTTCAAAACACGGCATAGATCCCCTGCGCATAAACCAAAGCAATATGCTGACTAATGTGCCCTTCATTCCTAGTAGAAACACTGAAAGAAACGAGGGAATAAATGGTAAATGTCCCTAGCATAAGTACATGTCCCCAAAAAATTGCTCATAAAAAAATCACTGAGGCAGCGGTGATAAGCCACTTATGGCCGCTTTTCGGCATGTTCATAAACTGACGCAATTCTAGTAGCAGTGATTAGGCGATGAACGCCTATCGCCGCTCTAGAATGGTGATTTTATCACAAAATCCTCACGCCAGAAAAAGTTGGCGTGAAGGTGTTGGAAGCCAGCAGAAAAGCGGCGAGATGGGACTTTGGAAAAAAAATGCATTTTTCCTGCCTAGGATTGATACCGGGAATCTGGAGCTGATATCCATTAATATTAGCACCAGAGACCCCTAGCATGAATCCTATGCAATAAAAATGCATTTACAGTAAACTTCATTACCATAGGGGATAGCCTCAGGGACCCCCTACTTCCCGAGATACAGGCCCCGTTATGGGGGGCCAGTATCTCCTATGCATTTAAATGTCCGCGTCACGTGACCGTGGGAATAAAATGCATAGGAGATACCGACACCCCATAACGGGGCCTGTATCTCGGAAAGTAAGGGGTCCCTAAGGCTGAAACCAATGCGGTTCAGCTCAGGAGACCCCCTGCTCATCTAAAATATTAACAAAATTAAAATGTATACACATGCATTTCAGGCGAGATTTGCACAGGGAGAGACGGCTCTCTCAGAGCAGCTCTCTCTGCAGCAGATACAACTCGCCGGGTAAGGCCTTTTCAGAGGGTCGTTCATCAGATCACCGGCTAATCGCCCATTTTGTGAATTTTGCTATGACAGGTAATGAAGGCTTTCTGAATACCGTGATAGCAACGCTCATAAAAACGGTGATTTAAATGGCCCGGTGATTTTTTTTTATGAACCTTTAGTGCATAGGCCCCTAAGATTTATTAGTGCACAATTTAAACATTCTTAACACTTTTTTTTTGGTGATTTTATATTGTTATAACAACACATCACTTTAATTACCCTCTATATAGGAGCGCCTATGTAACATTTTTGTCACAGACCAGTGATGTTGCCAGAGAAGTCCCAGTCAGTTGACCAGCCCCTTCTTAGTTCCTTAACGTGCTGGAACTAGCACCTGCTAGCGGTAGATCCTATTGGTTAAGGATGTTTGCATCTTGTCCAGTTACATGGGCAGGACGGTGACATCACTTAGGGTATAAAAGGAGCAGGAGAAGCTTCCAGACCCCAGGCTTCTGGAGGACCCCACAGGAGAGGAGTCTCTCTCAATGTGTTAAATGTATGGTGTTAATGGTATGACTTTTATGTGTAACGTTAAATGAAAATGCCCTTTTCACCTTTTATTGTTTTGCAGTTAGGGAAAAGGGTCCCCAGCTAGAGGGCCCCTAATATCTCATGAAGATACCACATCTATTTCTCAAGGAGGTGTGACAGTTCAAAGCAAGGGATCCCTAAACCAGGGTTCCTGGGACTGTCACAACCAGGGGTGTTGCGGGATAAAATGTTGCCGGCTGCTCCTGTGCATGCGCAGTCGGAGCTTGCCGGTCGCACATGTGCATGAGTTATCGGCACAGGCCGATCGCTCATGCGCAGTCGGCAAGTGCCGAGCAGATTGCCAGATTCGTGAATGCAGTCGGGGATAACTGCGAGGGAGCAGGCCCATTATGAGTATGGGCCAGCGAGCTTCGCCCGGGCTATAGCCACGCCACTAGTCACAACTAAGGTTGCTCTAACGCCAACTCTTTGTATATGGCACACCAGCTAAGTGAAGACTGGTAGGATATTGTAAGTAAAAAGGGGGGGATGGGGGAGCACTGGTGAAAATCTGATAAATAACCATCACAGTTTGCTCATACATTTTGTGTGTATTTTTATTCCGAGGGTGTGACGAACATCAAGAAGTAGGAGAAAGAAATTACAGACGCAAGGCGGCGAAAGTATCCAGAAGACAGAAAGGAGACGCAAGAAGAAAAAGAGAAGAAGGAAAAGTGAGCCCAAAAGATACCTTTATGCGACAGCATTCGCACAAGGCCGTGTGAGTGTTAAAATTTATTCTACACCCTCAAAACCCTTGAGATTGACATAGAGCATTTTACAACCTTTTTAGGTTATTTATCAGATTTTCACCAGTGCTCCCCCATCCCCCCCTTTTTTCTTATAAAGGACCTGTGGCATTTTTTATTTTATCCATACATTTAACTTGGAATAAGGAATAACTTTTAAGCAAAGGGCTGGCCTTTGTTCCCTTTTGCAGCCGCTCAATGTTTTTTTTAGACTTGAATAAATGTGTATTTCTGATAGGCTTTGTCTTTGTGATGGGCACCAATCTCTGCATTAAATCTCCAATAATGATCTCAAGATGGCTATTTCCTTTGTTGTTAAGTTAGTTTATTTCATTATAGAAGACTTTCACTTAATTTTATGTGTGACTGAATGTTGGGGCATTCACTTGGATAATTTGAAGCCTTTGTTAACTTAATAACGATTCTGGCTTCTCTTTCTATACTTTCTATGTTGTTTTTCCATCTCTTGTTAACGATGAACCCTACTCCACAGATTCTTACATTCTCTGCACTTCTGTAATATAATACGTGTCCATTTTTGAGTTCAATGAGGCCTTCATTTTATCTTTTGACCTTACTAAGACCAATAATATCCCATATAATGTTTTCAATCTCATTTTCTAGTTCTTGAAGTCCTGCTTTACCGCGGGAGTCAGTCGGTTGCAAGTAATTGATTGAGGTTAGAATGGTAGCTGGTGTTTAACCACCCCCTTTCCTAGCACCCTCTGCCTTCATGAATTTTTCCTAAACTCTCTAAAGCCCATGGACAATGCCTCCAGAGAATGAGGCTGTGTGGTGTATATTCCAATTGAGGATTGAGGCCTAACCTGCGATGCCGTTGCAAGTTGGCAAATACTATCCGGCTTTAGCTGGGTATATTGTTCAAGCTTTCACATTATAGTTGACATGCCTGCAAAAGCTATATTGTACATTTTTCCTGCACTCCTCCTTTTGGGAAGTATGCAGCTGGTAAAAGGATTTGACTTACATTTATGGTAAACATTCCGTACCTGCAAGAGAGCCATTACATATCTTCTAAAACACCGGTTGCTTTCCGCCACTGAGGCATTGAGATAATAATTTGAGGGAAGGTCTATGTGTATCATTTTTTTGGTCGGGTGATCTTTGTGTGATATATTGATGTAATAATTGGAAAGGTATTTCTATTTTTTAATTACACATTCCCATTGGTGGTGGTCTTTCACTTTGTTGTCACTTTTAAAGCGCACCTTTTTAGACTTTCTATCAACTTCTATATATTTATGCATCCATTGTAAGGTCTAATAAACATAAGAAAATTGGCACCTTGGATAACAAAAAGTTATTGCTGTTTTGGTTTTTCGATTGCTGTACATTACATACAAGCAACATTTGAATCTACAGTACAAACATTTTACAACAATCTACATTTCACTGGAAATAGTATTGTACTGTAACTGAAGTTACAGTCATTTAGTATTGTGCCTGTTGCTTTGGCCACTTTTGACTCGTTTAGAAATGCACTTGTGGGATACGCAGCAAGTGATATTTACATGTCGTGGTAAATTGGGGCAGTTACGATTAACAGACACAAAAGATTTGATTCTCCTAAAGAACGAATAAAAACAGCAGTTACAATAGTTTATCTGATAAAATAGTCCTGCAACAATGTTGACAACTAGGAAATGTATTACTAACTGTTGGTGCCCAGAAAATCTTTGGCAGTGTTCAAACCCCACTATAATAATGTATTTTTCTGAAACCTACTATGTTCTCACGTAAAAGCCTCAGCTGGAATATTGTTCAATATACTTTTAAGCCACCAAGTTTATTCAAGCAAATGCAGATGTTAAATCTGAGCCAAGACAATTTAATGGACATGTGTATTTAATTATATTCATACCAATTTAATGTTAATGTTTACAATTCATACAAAAATGTTATAGATTTTCCTTGGACTGATTGTCTGGGGTAAACTCCTTACATTTAATAATTTTTCTTGGATGAAGGCCATTAGCTACAGTAATTGAAAACCTGCCATACTTGTCCAGTGTCTGTCTAGCTAGCTGTCCATAATTTAGTGCCCATAGAGTAGGTGAGAACTAGCTTATGGGGAAGAGATGAATGGAAATGTAGTCGAAAGAGCCAGATGTGAATGCAGAAATTATTTTTCAAGATGTAAAACATATTAAAATACATTTCTCCAAATGATCTACATTTAAAGATATTTCAATAAAACTTTTTTTATTGAACATTATTATCGTTCTAAACAAACAGCATCAAAGTTCTAAAACAGAATCTTAAAAAGCAAAATAATACCACTAAAAGGATTTCTGAAATGATATATTAAAATATGACAATATAATGTATTACTTGCGAGAGGTCATACATCTTCTGATCAGCTGCACAATATTTTCATGAAAATGACAAGTTCATATTTAAATACTGCATTTCTGTCACGTTACTGACCTTCAAGGTAAGACCTATTGCCAGTTATTCCAGTTATAAAGTCCATATTTCTCATACATACTACAACATGTAACACATTATACTTTTACAGTGTTCTCCCAGCTTTGCAACACAAAACAAGTACTCGTTATGGGAATATGCTGGCAAACTTTTGGGCAGCTGGAAGTGATCAGAAGTGTAATTATTTCCTGTGCTCATACACATCTGGAAAACCAATTTTTGTGAGTCTTTCGAACAGTGTAAAACATGCCTGTGAAGAGTGGAACTCTGCTCTTAAATGGATCAAAGGAAAAACAGTTATATAAACTGGAATTATAGACAGGAATTAGTGATTAAAAAAAAGAAATATTCGAGCTCGAAATAAAATTGAAATCTCCCGTTAATAACAGATTAGTAATTGTGCTGTGTTTTCCTATTTATGTAGTTCACATTAAATACTAATAGCTATTAAATACGCATAACATAAATATTAACACATAAATACATGGATGCAACAGGCAACAAAGTACATAATTCATTAAGAACATTAGAGATAAAACTTTAAAAAACTGCAATAATGACCTGCATACAGTAATTTGTTAAACTACGTGTTAAAAGTATCTATATTCATATACTGTAAACTACACTTCTAGTAACACAATGGATTACTTTCAGGGTAGGATTTTTTTTTACTTCAGTCAAACATACATTAAAATTGTTTAAAGAAGGTTTGGAGGTCCATGATAATAAATTATAAAATAAATCTTTGAGAAGTCAACTATTGGAATGTATCCTAAGTAAGCAGTTTTCTGGATTTATTTGGATTTGTCTTGGAAAAGGAAGGATTGAGGAAGCTGGAAAATAAATAAGATCATATGGGTGGACATCACATATTTCACCGCAAAAAATTATGAAAGTAGAACATATTACCAAACAAGTTTGTTAACAATGTTAGCAAAACCATTATTATGTAAAGCTGTTATAAATAGAAAAGCTGATTAACCAATGGGTTTAACAATGTATAGCACAAAATACATTCCCATGTACTATCCAAGAACTCTTTCACTTAATTAGGATACTATAATATTTTATTTTGAGAAAGTTGGAAAAATGTAGTTATTACAGTGTTTTTACTCAATTCATACAACACAAATGATTCACATTTATATCTGCCCAGGTACAGTAACATAGTATGGCTACCTCTAAGTAATTAATAAACACAATCTTTAGCTAACTAATTATTTATTGTCATGTGATATTGTTAGCATATCAATCTATATTGGCTGTGCCATATGGCTGTGTAACATCATAAGTGTCACATACTGTATGAAGTGTCTGTGGAGTTAAAATTGGAGTTGAATTGGAGGTGAAATATAGAAGAGGATCTGTATTCTGTTCTTCATCAACAACTCTTCAACTGTAAGAATGTACCTTTCTAAATGGTCTGACAATTTTATAGACTAACTTTCTAAGCTGCTGTGTAACCGTCAGTGCTACACTGCCCTCCCAGGCCTGATTTATACACCTGCTATTTCAACTTCTACTCATCATATCCTCCAATACCCAGGGGCTTCCTCCTCCTGTCTTTCTCTCACTGCACTTACAGTAAGTATGCCTTCCCTATTGCTTTCCCTGTTGGCGATTTCCTCGCTCATTTGTAAACTTGTCTATTATTTCCAACTTCCCCACTCCTCCTTCTATCCATATTTCTTGATTTCTCCTGCCCCTCACCTATACTTGTGCCCATACATTGCACCACTATTTACACACCTTTTTCCCAACAACTGCTATCCCCCCTCGATAAAAAACACCCAACAACTCCTCGTCTCACTTTTGCTCCTCCTTGCTGCCTGGGATGTCTCTCCTAATCCTGGAAATGGCCATATACACACCTGCTCTCACCTATGCCTCCCTGCCTTTTCCCCCCTCCCTGCTGAGTGCGTTAACCCATTTACGTAATACCTATTCCTTGTCTCCGTTCCTTCTCACTTCCCTTGTCCTGTGCCATTTAGAATGTCTGCTCTCTGACTAACAAGGCTCTGGTTGTACTTAACCTCTTCTGCTCTCACTCTCTTCAACTCTTTGCTCTAACAGTAACCTGGCTCTAACAACATGATATAGTGAGAGATTAGTGCGCAACTATTAAACAATACACAAACGTGAAGTGATAATACAGTGAAATAATAATATTATTATGTGACCTTGTGGACACTAGACAAAGTGGAGCGTCTGCAGCAGTGTAGGCAGGCATGGCCCAAGGCACCCCCTAGAAGTTCAGACAAATACACAGAAAAAACACAGCTCACAACGCTCATAGTGCATTAAAAGTATATTAAAAAAACAATCAATAAGGTAAGTAATGTGCGTAAATCATATAAATTCAAACAAGCCTGTCAGGGATATTGTTACCCAAACGCCACACAGGGAACTGGATCAGATGTCGTCTCAGGTAAGTGGAAGCTTTTCCGTAGTATCCTGGTTCCAGAAGGGTAGGTATAGAGTCCTTTACAGTCCCCACTTGTGCATATACAGAGTCCAGCACATCCGTGGCTCACGGGAGAACGGCCGTGCTCCTCGAATCTCCACGGTGGCTCGAATCTCCTTGCTTTCCTCTGTTCCGGCACTTCCGGGTTGATGACGTCACTGGGGGGTTGCGCCGAGCACCGCGTCACAATCCTCCTCCGGTCACCGAATGGTTATTTATCAGATTTTCACCAGTGCTCCCCCATCCCCCCCTTTTTTCTTGTCTCATTTGTTGAAGGATCCTGGGTAGATCCTTTATTGGGGTTTTTTGAGTCACAGGTGGAAAAGAAGCAGAGGGACACCTTGCCTACTACCAAGGTTGTTATATCCCCCTTTCACTATACCTACCATCTTCCTAGGTAGCGCCCGGGTTTTTGTTCTCCAGGATATTGTAAGTGTAAGGGGGTCACCCCCGGTTCCCCTGATTTTCCTTTGCCCCCTGCCTTACCCCTGTGGCAGTGGGGGAAGGGGACGGCGACTTCTCCCGGCGGGCACCGCCCTCTTGGTTTTGGCGCGAGCTTCGCCCATGCGCAGTAAAGATCGCGCATGCGGTCCCCATAGAAAAGAGCTTTGCCAAGGACTACAATTCCCAGCAGCCTCTGGGGACTGCACTTTCACCCTTGTCTCAGGCACCATTGAAGCCAATAGAGCTGGCAGATTCTCATGCTGCAGAGTTGCAACAATGTTGTGTGCAGACAGGGTTTTTGTCAGTTGCAGCACGTTAGGCAGTCAGGAAGAAGCAGAGCAAGGAGGCAGACAAGGGAAGGAGGTAGGGTACGGGAGAGAGGGATCCCCTGTACTAGCCAGCACCCCCTTGGCCCAAGATAGCTCTAGTTATCCCATATAGTGAGTGTTGCCAGGGATGCCCTAGAGTAAGGGACCCTGTCACTCAGGTTAGTCAGTTGTTAGTGGGAGTCAGGACTGGGCCTCGTTAGGGGAGTAGGCAGACGCTTAACCCCTTAGGTCCCAGATAGGCTCTCCCTCTCCAGTGTATGGTGTATGTAGGATTGGTTGCTGTGTGTTGTCGCTGCATGTGCTGGGCGCAGTGCGTGCAGCGTGTGTGGATGTCTGCAGGCTGACGGTGTTAGCTGTGTGTCTGCTGCAGGCTGTTAGTATCTGGGAGTTAGTAGCTAGGTGTTAGGAGTAGCTATATGTTAGGGAGGATTAGGGACTTGGGTAGCTAGGGGAGTGGGGCAGGTTATTACTCCGCAGGCCCTAGGAGATTTCCCCAAGCCACCCCAGGTTGCGGTTCATCAGGGACAGGCCCTAGGTTAGGGTTCCTGTCACGTTAGGGTTAGTTAGGGATAGACAGGGATAGCGGCGGCTGCTGTTCCCGTGATTCGGTTGCTGTTACCGTGAGACGGTTGTGTTCCCGTGAAGCGGTGGGACCCTCGTTGGTGTTCCTGGAGAAGTACCTGGAAAGGATCAGACGGATGTATCGCACGTCTGACCCTTTGAGAAGAGTGTTGCAGGCCCGAGCATCGGAGTGCTCGGAAGGTATTTCTACACATGTGCACCAACAGGCCTAACAGATAATTTAGTGACTACGCAGTCACCCACGACCTCCGTAGGAGTACGGGACATTGTGTGTGGGGGATTACAGGACACTGGGTGGGAACACCAGACATTGGGCCTGAGGTGATAAGGTTAACAGGTTATGATGTTATGTAAATGTGATGATATTCTCCATGCATGTTAGTAAAGTCATATAGTTAATATACATGCTGTCTACGTGATTATTATTGTGATTGTCCTGCGAGGAACCACTCCCCCTCTGGTGGGAGCCATCGCAGGTGGAGGCGCTGTACCGAGAAGATGTTGTAAGTGATCACCCCTAGTATAATTACCACAGGTTCCCTGTGGCGGAAGCTCAGCCCTCCTGTGAGCCAACAGATAATGCACCACACCTGAGTAACCTTGTATGTTCCCCGCACTCACACTGTATATGCGATTGGGTGGGGTGGAATACCCGTTACATAAGGATGATAGATAGGTGGGAACCTGGATTGAAGTACATGTCACGGGAGACCAGTTTTCTTAACATCTTTTTATACCGGGATCATATGATTGAGCAAAACAAGGAGGAAAAACACAATTTACAAGGTTAACACACTTACTGGGAACGGGGCTAACGAATAAATCTATCCTTGGAACGAAATTCGCAAAAATTAAGTCTTTAGGAGCACTTGTCCTTGACCGGTAGTTACTCACAAAAGTCCTGGAACTGTTTTGGGCATGCAATGCCAGCCGCAACCGCTACGTTCTCAAAAGCGGAACGTAGAAACTTTTCTGAGTTCAAAATCCTTGAAGCCAGCTCGCATCTATTCAGTCCAGAGCATCTTTGAATTTGCCGCTGTTGGTTTGGCGCTTGGAATCTGCGCTCCTGATTGGCTGCAAGCTCTCTTAAGGCTTTCAGGCTCTCATTCACTAACATGTACAGCCTATCAGAGCGTGGGAATTCTCCTGCCAGCAAATCACCGATTTGCATGTATTGTAAAGCCAGGAGGGCACCTTTTCTCAGTCTGTAAAGGGGCATGCGCCAACCTGGCACCTCTGCCTCTTTGCATACTGCGCCCACCAGCTGTCCAGGCTCCAGAGTCTGGGTTATGGCAAATGTTTGCCAGATAGCCTTGTGTTAGCCCAGGATGTGGGTACTCAAGCAGAAACCTTGGAATCCCTGAAGCTTTCAAGTACGAACTCCGCACAGACCCAGAGGCACCAAGCTTGGTAGCCATATGGTCCCTTGGAATCCAGGACTTGGAAATCCCACAGTTCATATACCGGTTATCAATATATATACCTATTAAAACATAACGATTTAATAAAATATATTGTGTCCTGCCTTCTGTGTGCTAAAAGATGTAAGTTCCTATTCTGGTGTCAGGGATGGGGTGACTGTATAATTCCCCTACAGTCACTAGCCTCATTCATGGCACACATTAGAAAAATAACTTTCTAAAACTTTTAGACACTGCAATCATGCTCAGCTTCATCACTTACCTGTAGCATCCCCTACCAGATTCAGTGTACCTGGGCATGTACAGTATCTGGGTACCTCTGCTATAAAGGGGAACCCCTGCTACACTAGGTACTCTGTGTGTAGCTGCAGCTATAGTTTAACCCCTTCATACCCGTTTACCTTGTCTGGATGATGCTGCAGCTGGAATCCTGGCGGTTGAGTCGTAATAGCGCTTTCAGAGTCAGAGTTTGGCGGAGTAATGTGCTTGTCTGAGATTCTCACTCGATTCCCGGATACAATTCCTGGGGTATCCCATAACTCTGGAACCCCGATACATAGACGCATTCTGTAAGGACTTTCTCCGACAAACCCACCCTGAAACTTACAGCCTAGAAATCTCCCAATCCCAGCACCCCAGTAAAGGCAAAAGACAAATAAATCTTTAATGTCACAAAAGTGGCACAGAGTCTCAGCAATGCATTTTCGACATCTGAGTCCCAGAGCTGACACTCTATGACCCCAACACATGGGTCAGGGTTAATCAAGTGGGCTTAACCTTTATTGATGAGCCTGGTTAACCCCTTCGCAGTCACAGTACACCCCTATGCTGAGCCTAGGAAAGTGCCTGGGACTGACTCCAGATCACTGAAGTTATAGAAATGCATTTCCCCTTAACCGTAGGCAAGGGAAGGTGATTATAAGCTGTGTGTACCTCCCTGGGAAGCTATCTGGCACTCAGGGAAGAAGTGTTTAGAGACCTATCATCTTGTCTCAATAAAGAAACCTGTATTGTAATTTAAAAGTCCCAGGTGCCCGTCTTAATACAGCAGCTTGCAGAACCAGCCAGCCCGAACACCAGCACCCTGGGAAATATGTATGAGAGTCTACATCACTACCTCACACACCCGTGACCCTCCTTTAAGTAAGAGCCAGGCCAGGAGGGGTTACACGGTGTATATTGTTTTGTGAAACCGATATTTAAAATGTATTATTAATAATCAGTGTTTATCAGTTGATGTGTGCACTTTAAGTGTGTTTCCATACTCCATTGCGTTGCCTTCACCTCCTTCCTGTGGCTGGGTTACTAAAAAAGATGGAACCCAATATGAATTGAGGCTTCATTTCCGTTTTCCGTTTTAACTGAACGTGTAAGATGATCAGACGGTGGTGTTTTTCCGGTTAAAACCTAAAACCAGAATTAATATGGTGCAAAATGTTTCTCTTCCTTTAGCCTCTCCTCCCCACTCCTTCATGCATTTGAAAGAAATAGTAATTTGAATTTATTTTGACGTAATATATACGCTGCTGGTGTTATACAGACTTGCAAAGTCTCGTAGTCAAAATGACCTTGTGGCCCTGCTATCCCTAATTGGTGTTCAGATCTAGCCCCTTTGGGAATCTAGGTGAAGAGACAGCCCTGCAGGAAGGAGCTTTGGTGGATATTTACCCTTTGTCAAGTTGCAGTGATTATACTTTCCTATTACACGGCTTTCTTCCATTGTTTTTAGATCTCTTGATATGATTGTGACGTTAGGTGCAATGTGGCTCTTCTAAATATAGGGTAAGTCCCAGCCATTGCCCCACCGTTTGGATGGATAAACAGGATACAGTAGCCCTGTATATTCATCCTATCGTGGCTTATCTAGCCAAGTATGTATGTGTAAAATGATTGCCCTGGTTATTATTACTGAACTATTGGTGTTACATAGTAGTTGAGGTTGAAAAAAGACATATGTCCATGAAGTTCAACCTACGCTAAATTTATCCTATATCCGTACTTACAGTATATTGATCGAGAGGAAGGCAAACAAAAAACCCCAGTGTTATATCATCCAATGATATCTCATAAGGGGGAAAAGAAATGATTTCCTGACTCCAAATAGCAGATTACTCTCCGGATCAACATCCTTCCCAGGTTTATTTATTTTGTATGTCCCTATATACCAATCTATCTAAAAAGATGTCCATCTCTTTTTTAACATATCTATTGTATCTGCCATCACAGTCTCCATGGGTAATGAGTCCCACATTGTAACTGCCCTTACTGTAAAGAACCCTTTCCTTTGTTGCTGGTGAAATCTCTTTTCCTTTAACCTTAAGGCAGGGGTGCGCAAAGTGGGGTGCGGCGGTCTCAAAGGACCCGCTCTCTTCCCTAAGGCATTTAAATTAAATGCCTGGGGATCGCGTGAGGCCTCTGCAATGTCTCCTACTTTGTCTTCGGCGATGTGTCGCCATGGCAACGCGGCGTCAAATGCCGCTGCGGGGTCTCGAGGTGTCACTTTGCCATGGCGGCAACGTGACATCATTTGATGCCGAAGACAAGGGAGGAGGGGGGCGCGAGCAGGTAAGGAGAGCAGGCATGGGTGCGCAGGGGGGACGTTTGCGCACCCCTGCCTTAAGGGATGACCCCGTGTTCTTTGTACTGCCCTTTGGATGAATAGTTCTTTTGAGAGCTCCTTGTATTGTGCCCAACTATATTTGTATAGAGTTATCATATCCTCTTGCAGGCTTATCCTACCTCTCCTAACACAGCACATTGCAGGCTTATCCTACCTCTCCTAACACAGCACATTGCAGGCCTATCCTACCTCTCCTAACACAACACATTGCAGGCCTATCCTACCTCGACTAACAGCACATTGTAGGCCTATCCTACCTCTCCTAACACAGCACATTGCAGCCTATCCTACCTCTCCTAACACAACACATTGCAGGCCTATCCTACCTCTCCTAACACAGCACATTGCAGGCCTATCCTACCTCGTCAAACACAACACATTGCGGGCCTATCCTACCTCGACTAACAGCACATTGTAGGCCTATCCTACCTCTCCTAACAGCACATTGCAGGCCTATCCTACCTCTACTAACACAGCACATTGCAGGCCTATCCTACCTCCTAACACAACACATTGCAGGCCTATCCTACCTCTCCTAACACAGCACATTGCAGCCTATCCTACCTCTCCTAACACAGCACATTGCAGGCCTATCCTACCTCGTCAACCCAACCACACTTTCAGGTCTATCCCTCCTACCCTACAGCACATTGCAGGCCTATCCTACCTCCTAACACACACACATTGCAGGCCTTCCTACCCCTACTCTCCTAACAAGCACATATGCAGCCTATCCTACCTCTCCTAACACAGCAACCATTGCAGGCCTATCCTACCTCTCTAACACGCACATTGGCAGCCTATCCTACCTCTCACACAAACAGCAACATTGCAGGCCTATCCTACCCTACTAACAGCACATTGTAGCCTATCCTACCTCTCAACACAACACATTGCAGGCCTATCCTAACCTCTCTAACACAGCACTTGCAGCCCTATCTACCTCTCTAACAGCACTTGAGGCCTATCCTCCTCGCTAACACACTTTAGCCTTCCTACCTCTCCTAACACAGCACATTGCAGGCCTATCCTACCTCTCCTAACACAACACCTTGCAGGCCTATCCTACCTCGCTAACACACAATTGCAGGCCTATCCTACCTCTCCTAACACAAACCACATTGCAGCCTATCCTACCTCTAACACAGCACATTGCAGGCCTATCTACACCTCGTCTAACAGCACATTGTAGGCCTATCCTACCTCTCCTAACACAGCACATTGCAGCCTATCCTACCTCTCTACACACCAATTGCGGCTATCCTAACTCTACTAACAGAGCACATGCAGGCTATCCTACCTCTCTACACAGCACATTGCAGGCCTATCCTACCTCTAACACAGCACATTGCAGCCCTATCCTACCGCCCTAACACACGCATTGCAGCCTATCCTAACCACCTCTCTAACACAGCACATTGCAGGCCTCTCCTACCCTCACTAACACACATTGTAGGCCTATCCTACCTCTCCTAACACAACACATTGCAGCCTATCCTACCTCTCCTAACACAGCACATTGCAGCCTATCCTACCTCTCTAACACAAGCACATTGCAGGCCTACCTACCTTCTAACTCAGCACATTGCAGGCCTATCCTACCTCATCAAAACCAACACTTGCAGGCCCTATCCTACCTCGACTAACAGCACATTGTAGGCCTATCCTACCTCTCCTAACACAACACATTGCAGGCCTATCCTACCTCATCTAACACAGCACATTGCAGGCCTATCTTACCTTGTCTAACAGCACATTGTAGGCCTATCCTACCTCTCCTAACACAGCACATTGCAGGCCTATCCTACCTCGTCTAACAGCACATTGTAGGCCTATCCTACCTCTCCTAACACAGCACATTGCAGGCCTATCCTACCTCTTCTAACACAGCACATTGCAGGCCTATCCTACCTCTCCTAACACAACACATTGCAGGCCTATCCTACCCTCCCCTAACACAGCCATTGTAGGCCTATCCTCACCATCGTCTAACAGCACTTGGTAGGGCCTATCCTACCTCTCCTAACACAAGCACATTGCAGGCCTATCCTACCTCTACTAACACACCATTGCAGGCCTATCCTACTCTACTAACAGAGCACATGCAGGCCTATCCTACCTCTACTACACAGCACATTGCAGGCCTATCCTACCTCCTAACACACACATTGCAGCCTATCCTACCCCCTAACCACGCATATTGCAGCCTATCCTAACCATCTCTAACACAGCACATTGCTGTCCTACCTACCTCGACAACATCACCATTGTAGCCTTCCTACCTCTCCTAACACAACACATTGCAGGCCTATCCTACCTCTTCTAACACAGCACATTGCAGGCCTATCCTACCTCTCCTAACACAACACATTGCAGGCCTATCCTACCTCCTCTAACACAACACATTGCAGGCCTATCCTACCTCCTATAACACAGCACATTGCAGGCCTATCCTACCTCTCCTAACACAACACATTGCAGGCCTATCGTACCTCTCCTAACACAACACATTGCAGGCCTATCCTACCTCTCCTAACACAACACATTGCAGGCTTATCCTACCTTTTAATACAGCACATTGCAGGCCTATCCTACCTTTTCTAACACAGCACATTGCACGCCTATCCTACCTCTTCTAACACAGCACATTGCAGGCCTATCCTACCTCTCCTAACACAGCACATTGCAGGCTTATCCTACCTCTTCTAACACAGCACATTGCAGGCCTATCCTACCTCTACTAACACAGCACACTGCAGGCCTATCCTGCCCCTTCTAACACAATATTTAGTTTGTCTGTAAATATAACTTATGCCCATAATCATATCCCTAACTGTCCATGAGATGTCTGTAAACTGAATGTATAATCTCTGTTCATTTAATGCAAATCTGTATTATTATAATTCTGGCTCTTTCTGCCGGACTCTTGTGTAACAAAATAATTGTATTTGATTGTAGTCGCTCAAACTGACTGTAAAGTAATGCGATGCCCCCTTAAGTGAAATATATATAACTTGTGGTAAACCGCTCACCAATACATATAGATAAATAGGGTAAGTGATCAAAACACAGCCGGTGCAAAGGAATGGTGACAACACACAAAAGCAAACAGGGAGATCAAAATGTCTCCCAAAGATCCCTATTAATTGAACAACCAGGCTGATGTAATATATAGGGGTATAATACTCCCTGACAAATTGTCTAATGAGCTGTATGGGGTACAAGAAGTAACCGCTCCCAACACTGTGGGAGGACAGTTGCCACTAAAAGCCTATTGCAGGCCAAAATAATAAAGTTTTGTTGGTTCAAAAACAACGACGCATACTCTAATTATCATAAAAACAATTAAAACAGAAGGGTGATAGGTAACACTAAAGGGAAAATAGTGGACAGTCCCAATACAAGTAATCAAATATTCCCTAATAGTTACATAGTAGATGAAGTTGAAAAAAGACGTAGGTCCATCAAGTTCAACCTATGCTAAATTTAGACAACAGATACTTTATCCTATATCTATACTTACTTATTGATCCAGAGGAAGGCAAACAAAAAACCCCATTAAGGGGAAAAATTAATTCCTTCCTGACTCCAAGAATTGGCAATCGGATTAATCTCTGGTTCAACATCCTTCCCATGTATACTTATTTGGTATATCCCTGTATACCTTTCCCATCTAAAATGATGTCCAACCTTTTTTTGAACAAATCTATTGTATCTGCCATCACAGTCTCCATGGGTAATGAATTACACATTTTAACTGCCCTTACGATAAAGAACCCTTTTCTTTGTTGCTGGTGAAATTTCCTTTCCTCCAACCTTAAGGGATGGCCTCGAGTCCTTTGTACGTCCCTTTGTATCTGGGATGAATAGTTCTTTTGAAAGCTCCTTGTATTGTCCCTGAATATATTTGTATGTAGTTATCATATCCCCTCTTAGACGCCTCTTTTCTAATGTAAATAAATCTAATTTAGCTAGCCTCTCCTCATAAGTTAGAATGTCCATCCCCTTTATTAATTTGGTGGCTCTTCTCTGCACTCTCTCTAGTTCCATAATGTCTTTTCGTAGGATTGGTGCCCAAATTTGTACTCTATATTCAAGGTGTGGTCTTACTAATGCTTTGTAAAGGGGCATAATTATGTTTACTTCCCTTCCATCCACTGCCCGTTTGATGCAAGATAAGATCTTGTTTGCCTTTGCAGCTACTGCATGACATTGGGCACTATTGCTAAGCCTGCTGTCTACAAGCACCCCTAAATCCTTCTCCATCAAGGATTCCCCCAATATATCTCCATTTAATTTGTATGTCGCCTTTTTATTCTTGCATCCCAAATGCATAACCTTACATTTATCTGTATTAAACCTCATCTGCCATTTACCTGCCCACGTTTCCAGTCTCTCCAAGTCCTTCTGAAGAGAAATTACATCCTGCTCTGATTCTATTACCTTACACAATTTAGTATCATCAGCAAAGATGGAGACTTTGCTCTCGATCCCAACCTCAAGGTGATTAATAAACAAGTTAAAAAGCAGGGGTCCCAGTACCGATCCCTGAGGTAATCCACTCACGATTTTAGCCCAACCTGAAAAAGCTCCATTTATGACAACCCTCTGTTGTCTGTCCTTTAACCAGTTTTCAATCCAGGTGCATATATTATTACTGAGTCCAATTTTCTTTATTTTGTACACCAACCTCTTGTGTGAAACCGTATCAAAAGCCTTTGCAAAATCTAAGTAGACCACATCAACTGCACTACCCTGGTCTAAATTCCTACTTACCTCCTCAAAGAAACAAATAAGGTTAGTTTGGCAAGATCTATCCTTCATAAATCCATGCTGACTATTACTAATAATTTTGTTTTCCATTAGGTATTCCTGAATATTATCCCGTATTAAACCTTCAAGTAGTTTCCCTACTATTGAAGTCAGGCTTACAGGTCTGTAATTTCCCGGTTGTGATCTAGCTCCCATTTTAAATATAGGCACCACATCTGCTTTACGCCAATCTTGTGGTACTGAGCCTGTGGAAATGGAGTCCTTGAATATTAAATATAATGGTTTTGCTATGACTGAGCTTAACTCCTTGAGAACTCTTGGATGTATGCCATCGGGGTAAGGTGCCTTATTTACTTTCATTTTTTCAAGTCGCTTATGAACTTCTTCCTCAGTTAACCAATTGTTCATTAATATGGAGGTTGTGGCTTCCTCCTGCGGCACTACTATTGACAACAAAGAAGAAAAAAGTTAGAAGCGCAGTCAATATGGGGTTGTGGTCAAACTCTATATCTTTATTAAAAAATCTTGTCCCAGGGATAACCCTCTAGGACAACAACAACATAAAAATCAATACATTAATGTTAATATTAAGAACTGTGCAGGTGAAGCTATTGTGCAATTGCACTTGATGGGTCTCCAAGGGGTTAAAAACGGAAACAAGTCACCCTGACGAAGCCTTTTGGTGAAACGCGTAGGAGGAGGAGCATAGGGTGTTTGCTTTCATTCAGTGCAGTGGAGCAGAGCTGGTAACATCATACGCTGAGCTCCAGCTGATCAAACTTGTTTGCCTGGTCATCGGCAACCATCAGGAGGAGGAGAGCTGACAGACGAAGCCCAGAGACTACCGGGAAGGGTCTGTGCGTCACAGCCGGAAGTGACATCAGACCCGGACACCCGGAGGGCTGTATGGTATTGTGTGCCATACCGCATCTGAGCAGCGTGTACCGGAGCGGATTTCGGGATTAAAGGAAACTACTGGACCCCCACGGATCAACAGTGAATCAAGGGTGAGCATATTGAGCATTGTCTCAACCCTGGTGTACCCCTCTTTACCTAAAACTGCCCGGGCAGTGCACAGCTTGCAGGACTGAGACTCTCTACCGGGTAATTCCCGTTTTTAACCCCTTGGAGACCCATCAAGTGCAATTGTACAATAGCTTCATCTGCACAGTTCTTAATATTACCATTTATGTATTGATTTTTATGTTGTTGTTGTCCTAGAGGGTTATCCCTGGGACAAGATTTTTTAATAAAGATATAGAGTTTGACCACAACCTCATATTGACTGCGCTTCTAACTTTTTTCTTCTTTGTTGTCACGGTTATATCAGGGACTGGGGGTTCCCTGTTTTAAGAAGCTGCGCCATACATTGGGTTGTGGCTATCTTACTCATATTTTGGTTAGCAAGACCCTATACGCACCGGACTGGTTCATGTCACATGCTTTTTGTTTTTATTTTATTTTTTTATAACTTTTGTTTGAAGCACATATTCGTAGTAACATCCCATTTGGCGCTTTTTTTATTTTTTGTTTTTTCTTGTATGGCACTACTATTGAACTTGATTCTTCTCTGGTAAACACAGAGGCAAAGAATTTGTTTAATACCTCTGCTTTTTCCTTATCTCCAATAATCTGCCTACCCATCTCACACTGAAAGGGTCCTATATTTTCTTTTCTCATTTTTTTGTTATTAAGGTACTTAAAGAACTTTTTTTGGGTTGACCTTACTTTCTATTGCAATCCTTTTTTCATTATCCATTTTTGCTAATTTGATTGCCCTTTTGCAATTTTTGTTACATTCCTTATAATTCTGATACGATGTCTCTGTCCCTTCTGACTTAAAGAATCTAAACGCCTTCCTCTTCTTGTCCATGGTGGTAACTAGATCGTGATGTGGGGGGGAGGGTGGGGGGGTGAATAGAGAGGTATCTATATTATGCCTAGACGGTCAAATGTACACTATTCAACAGATACCAGTTGAATGGCAATAGGGTAACACCCAGATACCTAAATTGGCTCTGGGATACCAGTACAATGTATACCCTGACAGTGTATAGGGTAGGTATAGTCTCCTCTCTATGTATACAACACGGGTAGCTAGCTGTGATAAATAACAATGTATAGACTTGATAACTCAGTACAATCATGAAATAGAATTATCACACAGGAGCATTCCTCTAACAGCAAAATCTCAGTAGGTAACACACGTACCATAAGTACCAGATTCTCACTGTGGTGCAGATAAACGTAGTCACACCAGCTGTTATAACTTCGAGTCTACTCACAATTGTGGCCGCACATACTGCATCCAAGCTAGGATGCCCGCCGCCCACCATAAAATACCCATCTCCCAATGCACCAGAGCGATCTCACCCGTGACCTCTGCGACGTCAACGGGATTACGTCATTCCCGACGTACGTTTCGCGCTTGGGGCTGGCGCTTTCTCAAGGTGGGAGGTGGTTTTTTGAACCAATAAAACTTTATTATTTTGGCCTGCAATAGACTTTTAGTGGCAACTGTCCTCCCACAGTGTTGGGAGCGGTTACTTTGTGTACCCCATACAGCTCATTAGACAATTTGTCATGGAGTATTATACCCCTACACATTATAGCAGCCTTGTTGTGAAATTAATAGGGATCTTTGGGAGACATTTTGATCTCCTTGTTTGCTTTTGTGTGCCCCTTAAGTGAAAGCCTGTATTTTCTTCAAAAATAAACTATCATGATGATTAATGACTGATTTTATGTAAATTCTTTTAAATACACCCAGGTGATTCATACAGGGGGACTGCCCCTTTAAAGTCAGGATATACTATTCATTGTTTTTCTACCATCTAAACAAGAAGGGTGTCACAGGAGACCAGGACCTTTTACAAATTTATACCGGGATCATTCAATAGGCAAAACAAGGCAGTGAAATAAAATGGGGTTTATTTGGATACAACCTCGGAAACACAACAGAAATACAAAAGACAGAAATATACAAACTTACTGGGGTCTGGGGTAAGTAGATCTTTCCTAGGTGCAGGGCGCCCGCTTGCAAGGGCTTACCCTGATCGGGACCTTGTCCCGGACGTCCTGGACCGAGATTCAGTAGAAAATCCTGACCGGGACCTCGTCCTGATTGTCCTGGAACTGATTTCGTCAAGAAGTCATGGCCGTGACCGCTACGTTTGATTTGTACAACTTGGCCGTAAAAAACAGGACTGGTCTCTGCGAGGCAAACTTTCCTACTGTGGCTTCAAAACGAAGCCAGTTGGTCTGCTATTTCGAACAGAGCAACTTTGAAAAGCCCGCCCTAGCTTCATCGACTCAAGTCACTGGATGGCCTGGTTCTCGGACTTGGCCATATCCATCCTGGAGGAAGGAGGAGCGACCAATCAGAGCGTGGGAACCCTATAGTAACAGGCGCTTGTCTCTTGGCTGACGTCAGGGGAGGAGGCATCCGAACTTGGCAATTCGCCCTTCCTCGTCCACCAAACGTTCTTCTCACCTCTGGACATCCTCTCCTCTTTGAACTACGGACTCTATACAGACATGCCGGCGTCTATGCTGATGCCGTAGCTGACTGTATAGAGTCTTATAACAAATGTATAAAACATTATAAAGTACACTTTAACCTTGGGAGCGTTATACTTATAAGGGAAATGGATTGGGGATATTTGGGCTTGAAACTCAGGAGTCTGGGGGACACTGGGTTGCCCCGGTGTAATTCACCCCGCATAACAGCAAATCATGCCTGCTCGCCGGGGAGAATGAAAGGACTACCGGTAACTTCGACCTCCGAACTCCTGCAAATAAAATAATTGTATTTCTACCCAAATACCCCACCTAAAACTTACACATACGAAGTTTCACATTTCTAGGGCCAAGGGAACATGAAAACAGAGAAAAGCAGGGATCACTTTATTTTCCACATGTATAATCTTATGGTGCTATTTAGCTGCCAGGGACCCCACGGTTTCAGGGGTAACCAGAGGGCTTAACCTTTATTGTATAGCCTGGTTACCCCCTCTCTTCACAAAGGGTGTTTGTTTTCTTAAAGAAAATCTAGTTTCATTTTCTTTCACAAAGTGAACGTGTGGTTTAGTAAATGAATATGTAGTGTTACTGTGCTCGCTCTGTGTGCGGTATCTGTCCATGTATGGCAACTTCACACATCTAGTTTGAATAAAATCACAGATTCTGTCATTGTTGTTGAGTTTATTTAGCGATCGTAGGATGCACCAATTAGGAGGTCATTAATATACAGGAATCTAGAGATGAGTGATGCTGGCTAATGTAAGGAACAGCGGTGAGTATGGTAAATATCTGGCAGTGAACAAGACAGGTCTTCTCACATCTCTACAAGGGCAGCCAATGGCAAACTTCCCGGGTTTAATCTCCAAACATCAGAGGTTGTAAGAAGAGCCCAGCGGTGCCCAAGATGCAGACCAGCACAAAAAGCCACAGGAAGATGCGATCGATCACCATTGCAACGTATTTCCAGTCGTCCTCAATCTGCAGGAGAGAGGGAGATCGTTGGCGAATGTCGACCTTAGCAATTAGTTATGGGAATGCTGGACGTGCGGATAGACATGGTCGTTCCATGATATCCGCATACATACATATAGCAGATTTGGCCGTCACTGTATCCATGTCCTGCGGAATGGGACATTTATTTGATCAGCGGCCGTCTTGCCGCGATCGACCAAGTCTCTGCCGGAGTTCGGCCACAGAGTGACCCTCCGCCGCTGGTAGCTCAGCCACCGGCCACTTTGCCAAGGTAAGTTAATTTTAAGTGTTAGGGTATGGGATTAAGGATAGGGGTTTTAGGGTAAGGAGTTAGGTTTTTAGAGTAGGGGATTAGGTTAAGTGGTTACATTTTTAGAGTAGGGGAATAGGGTAAAGGGGTTAGGTTTTTAGAGTAGGGGAATAGGATAAGGAGCTAGGTTTTTAGGGTAGGGGAAGAGGGTAAGGGTTTATAGGGTAAGAGGTTCAGGTTTTAGGGTACGGGTGGCATTAGTAATAGGGGTTACGGGTTAGGGGGGTTTTAGGGTAAGGGATATGGTTAGGGACTTACCTTGGAGGAGAAACGGCCGGCGGAGAGAGGTCCCTGCGGCGAGGTGAGTCACGGTTAAACGCCGGTGGAGATCTAGTCGCGGCAACACGACCGGGACTAAATGTTCTAGAGCGCATGTCCTGTACCTACTGAGAACCACATGGCCCAGTGATTGGGTTTCCTCTGTAGGATTTGTTCTGTTTTACGAGCGTGTATGTCAAAATAAGGATTTCTCTGTGTCGCAAACATTGTTATTATCGCGTCAGCATTTTATTATTCATCGTATTGTTGGGTTTACATAGAATTTTATGTTGGTTTCTGTACATATTCAGGGTTAGTTTTGTGGGAGAACTCACGGAAAATCAGCCCCTGAACATTGCTCTGTATATTGCTATTAATTTAGGGAGTGTATTGGGGCGTATGTACTAAGTATTGCAATACCCTAAGACCGGGGGGCTCAACCCCAGTCCTCAAGCCCCCTCCAACAGGTCAGGTTTTCAGGATATCCCAGCTTAAGCACAGGTGGCTCAATCAGTCTCTACTTCAGCACAGGTGGCTCAATCAGTCCCTACTTCAGCACAGGTGGCTCAATCAGTCTCTGCTTCAGCACAGGTGGCTCAATCAGTCACAGCTTCATAAGGTGCTCAGTCAGTCGTCTGCTTCACACGAGTATGGCGTCAATCTAGTCACAGCTTCAGTACAGGTGGTTCAGAGGCTCAGTCTTTGACTGAGCCTCTGATTGAGCCACCTGCGCTGAAGCTGGGATGTCCTGAAAAACCTGACCCGTTGGGAGGGCTTGAGGACTGGATTTGATAACCCCTGCCCTAAGACATCTTACTGTTAATTAACGTGTCTCCTGACATGAGGAGATGTCTTACTGTATGGAATAGACAGAAATGGGTACTTGGCCGCCACTCCTGTCTATTCAAAGAGCTATGCTTGGATTATCCGTGGTGCGTGGCGTCTCCGTGGTGCGTGGCGTCTCCGTGGTGGGATCCCCCAACCGTCATACATTTCAAAAATAGAGGACAAGGAGTAGTCGCACTCGTAGGGTTCAAACGATGCTCAGACCATTCTAACAGTATTCAAAAGACACAAATAGTGGCACAGCGTTTCGTGGGATGGGATCACTGTGTACGCTGTGCCACTATTTGTCTCTTGAATAGTGTTAGAATGGTCTGAGCATCGTATGAACACTACGAGTGCCACTACTTCTCCTTTGTTTTATGGAATAGCTCTGCTTAGTAAATATCGCCCTAAGTCTGTGTGTGTGTGTATCAGTGTGTGTGTGTGTGTGTGTGTGTGTGTGTATCAGTGGGTGGGTGTTTCTGAGCCAGTCTTCTGTGTGTGTGTGTGTGTATCAGTTTGTTCTGTGCGTTTCAGTGTATGTGTATGTATCGGAGTCAGTCTTTTGTGTTTGTGTGTGTGTATATCAGTCTGCTCTTTGTGTGTGTGTGTGTGTGTGTGTGTGTATCAGTGTGTGTGTGTGTGTATCAGTGGATGGGTGTTTCTGAGCCAGTCTTCTGTGTGTGTGTGTATCAGTTTGTTCTGTGCGTTTCAGTGTATGTGTATGTATCAGAGTCAGTCTTCTGTGTTTGTGTGTGTGTGTGTGTGTGTGTGTATATCAGTCTGCTCTGTGTGTGTGTGTGTGTGTGTGTGTGTGTGTGTGTGTGTGTGTGTGTGTGTGTGTGTGTGTGTATGTGAGTCAGTCTGCTCTGTGGGTGGGTGTATGTGAGTCAGTCTGCTCTGTGGGTGTGGGTGTATGTGAGTCAGTCTGCTCTGTGGGTGTGTGTGTGTGAGTCAGTCTGCTCTGTGGGTGTGTGAGTATGTGAGTCAGTCTGCTCTGTGGGTGGGTGGGTGTGAGTCAGTCTGCTCTGTGTGTGTGTGTGTATGTGAGTCAGTGCTCCGTGTGCATTAGTGTGTGTATGTGAGTGAGTCTGCTCTGTGTGTATCAGTGTGTGTGAGTGAGTCTGCTCTGTGTATCAGTGTATGTGTGTGTATGTGAGTCAGTCTGCTCTTTGTGTATCAATGAGTGTGTTTATGTAAGTCTGTTTTGTGTGTATCAGTGTATGTGTGTGTGTGTGTATGCAAGTCAGTCTGCTCTGTGTGCATCAGTGTATATATGTTATATACAAACTGTATTTGTCCACTAGAAGTGGTCTTTTTTCCCGTCCACCAGTGAACCAAGCACACAATTTCTAATTTAGAAGTGCTATCTGACTTGTATATACAGTAATATGTGTATCAGTGTGTATCTGAGTCAGTTTGCTCTATGTATATCAGTGCGTGTGTGTGTGTGTGTGTGTGTGTGTGTGTGTGTGTGTCAGTCTGCTCTGTGTGTGTTTGTGTGTGTATCAGTTTTCTCTAAAACTATCATTATACGCTAGGAGGAGGCAGGGTGAGTGCATGTATGTACGAATGTCTGTCTCTGTGACTGTATGTATGTTTGCGTGCATGTGTACATGCACAAGTGAATACTTGTCTGAGTCTGCCTATATTCACATGACTTGTTATAAACTTGTTTTGTATTTACCCAATATGTCCTTTATATCCGCTTCTCCCACAACCCCCTGAAACCCAGTACACATTTAGACGGAGAAATTCTCTCTCTCACCTCATTGGCTTCATTCTGCGTCCTCATATGCTCGGCAATAAAATGCACACTCTCTATGGCTTCTCTCAATTCTGGGGATAACCTTGAATTGGAAAGATGATCGTCTACCGATTCCAAGCTGGAACCTCTTATAAGGTTACATGCAACATCTGAGCCGTACAATCTTCTCACCTGTCCACAGGCACAAGTGCTGTCCTGGTACTGGAAATGGCCATTAATGCTTCTACTTTCAGAACTGCTGATGCTACTTATGTGAAAGATCTCCGCATTCAGAGGGGGTTGTGCAGTGTACATCTCTTCCTTTGTCGGTCTCGTCATGAATATTATTCTTGGAAGCATGTGCAAGAAAATCGTCTTCACCCACTCGGGCATCGTGTGCGTTTTGGGACTTCGATAGTGTACATTCAGCACAAATACAGTGATCACAATCGACAGCGTCACAAAAATCATAGTGAAAAGCAAATATTCGCCGATGAGCGGGATCACTAGAGATGTGGAGGGAATAATTTCGGTAATAACCAGGAGAAACACCGTGAGGGATAAGAGGACAGACATGCACAGGGTAACCTTTTCTCCGCAGTCCGACGGCAAGTAGAAAACCAAGATGGTTAAGCAAGAAATGAGGAGGCAGGGGATTATCATGTTGATTGTGTAGAATAAAGGCAGGCGGCGGATATATAAGGAGTAGGTGATGTCCTGGTAAATTTCCGCGCAGCAGTTGTATTTCATTTCGTGCTTGTATCCGGGAGCTTTGATGATAACCCACTCGCCACTCTCCCAGTACTCTTTCAGGTTGATGGCAGAGCCGATCATCACCAGATCGATCTTTGCTTTGTCGTACGTCCAAGAGCCGAACTTCAAGGTGCAATTCTGGTAGTCGAATGGGAAGAAGGTGACGTCGATCTTGCAGGAGCTCTTAAAAATAGTCGGGGGGATCCAGGTGACGTCACCTGTGTGTTTCAACAGGGCCTTGGCTTTGTCATCCACCTGGAATGCTCCTACGGCGCTGGGAAAAGGTGAAGGAGGCGTCTGAAGCGATCAAGCTCAGAAAGTAAAGAAGGAATCTCTACGGGGCCACAGCCAGGATATCCAAGGGTAGACATCATAAATAGATGTGAGTACTAATCTTAATAACTGTCACACTGCAGATAGTGCAGAAAGGGCCAGAGCACAAAGGTGTGTCTGTGTGCAGGGGACCCGTGTGTCTGTGTGCAGGGGACCCGTGGTGTGTCTGTGTGCATGGGCCCCATGTTTCTGTGTTCAGGGGCCCCCCTGTCTGGCTGTGTGCAGGGGCCCCATGTATCTGTGTGCAGGGGCCTCACGTATCTGTGTGCAGGGGTCCCTGAGTATCTGTGTGCAGGGCCCCTGTGTGTCTGTGTGCAGGGACCCTGTGTGTCTGTGTGCAGGGTCCCTGTGTATCTGTGTGCAGGGTCCCCGTGTATCTGTGTGCAGGGACCATGTGTGTCTGTGTGCAGGGGCCCCCCATGTATCTGTGTGCAGGGTCCCCCGTGTGTCTTTGTGCAGGGGCCCCGCGTGTCTGTGTACAGGGGCCCCTGTGTTTCTGTGTGAAGGGGCCCCATGTATCTGTGTGCAGGGCTCCCGTGTGACTGTGTTCAGGGCCCCTGTGTGCCTTTGTTCATGGCCCATGTGTCTCTGTTCAGGGCCCTGTGTGTCTGTGTGCAGGGACCTCCATGTATCTGTGTGCAGAGGCCCCCATGTGTCTGTGTGATGGGGCCCCCGTGTGACTGTGTGCAGGGCCCCCGGTGTGTCTGCGTTCATGGCCCCCATGTGTCTGTGTTCAGGACCCCGTGTGACTGTGTGCAGGGCCCCAGGTGTATGTGTTCATGGCCCCCATGTGTCTGTGTTCATGGCCCCCATGTGTCTGTGTTCAGGGCATTTGTGTCTGTGTGCAGGGCCCCTGGTGTGTCTGCGTTCATGGCCCCCATGTGTCTGTGTTCAGGACCCCGTGTGACTGTGTGCAGGGCCCCCTTGTGACTGTGTGCAGGGCCCCCATGTGTCTGTGTTCAGGACCGCTGTGTGACTGTGTGCAGGGCCCCAGGTGTATCTGTGTTCATGGCCCCCATGTGTCTGTGTTCAGGGCCCCAAGTGACCTGTGCAGGGGGACAGTGGAGGGGAGGACTCAGGACTCCGCGGAACAGCCCTCTGACAATTACTGTATCCTCTTCCTGCTTCCTCCCTACAACATTCAGCTGCCATCTTTTCTTTATTCCTTTACAAAAAAGTGCAGTGCAATGTTTCTGTTTAAAGGATCCGTTCCACCAGACACCCCACTTTAACATGAATAGGAACGGGGTGTCTCAAATGGACCGTGTTTTCCTCCCCGATCCGGAGAGACCTGCTTCCAGGTGCCACCTGTTACTTACTGGGGATTTAGATCTCCGGTGTCCACACGGGCCAGTAGGAAACTACAACATGATATATTGTTCCTATTGGCCCACGTAGCACAGAAGATTTAGACACCATTTGGTTTCCCCGCCGCAGGGAAGTACAAGTTTCACCTTCCCTGGTAAGTATTTCAGGAAGCAACGGGTCCCAAGAGCTCAAATTAACATGGTTTAGCACCGGATACCCTCTGCTTCTTTTTAGGGTGACCTGATGTTCCTGTTTAGCCGGGACAACCTTTTTTTTGTCTGGTTGCCTCAATGTCACGGTTTTTCCTCTGGCCTAATGTGCAACCAAAACACCCCTAAGGGAGCTGCGCCCTAGCTTCATCGACTCAAGTCACTGGATGGCCTGTTTCTCGGACTTGGCCATATCCATCGGAGGAAGGAGGAGCGACCAATCAGAGCGTGGAACCCTATAGTAACAGGCGCTTGTTCTCTGGCTGACGTCAGGGGGGAGGCATCCGAACTTGGCAATTCGCCCTTCCTCGTCCACCAAACGTTCTTCTCACCTCTGGACTCCTCTCCTCTTTGAATACGGACTCTATACAGACATGCCGGCGTCTATGCTGATGCCGTAGCTGACTGTATAGAGTTCTTATAACAAATGTATAAAACATTATAAAGTACACTTTAACCTTGGGAGCGTTATACTTATATAGGGAAATGGATTGGGGATATTTGGGCTTGAAACTCAGGAGTCTGGGGGACACTGGGTTGCCCCGGTGTAATTCACCCCGCATAACAGCAAATCATGGCCCCCCATGTGTCTGTGTTCAGGACCCCGTGTGACTGTGTGCAGGGCCCCAGGTGTATGTTTCATGGCCCCCCATGTTCCTGTGTTCAGGCCCCATGTGTCTGTGTTCAGGGCCATATGTTCTGTGTGCAGGGCCCCTGGTGTGTTCTGCGTTCATGGCCCCCTGTGTCTTTTTCAGGCCCACCGTGTGACTGTGTGCAGGGCCCCCTTGTGACTGTGTGCAGGGCCCCCATGTGTCTGTGTTCAGGACCCCGTGTGACTGTGTGCAGGGCCCCAGGTGTATCTGTGTTCATGGCCCCCATGTGTCTGTGTTCAGGGCCCCCATGTGACTGTGTGCAGGGGGACAGTGGAGGGGAGGAGCTCAGGAATCTCACGGGAACAGCCCTCTGACAATTACTGTATCCTCTTCCTGCTTCCTCCCTACAACAGTCAGCTGCCATCTTTCTTTATTCCTTTTACAAAAAAAGTGCAGTGCAATGTTCTGTTTAAAGGATCCGTTCCACCCAGACACCCCACTTTAACATGAATAGGAAGCGGGGTGTCTCAAACTGGACCGTGTTATTTCCCGCTCCGGAGAGACCTGCTTCCAGGTGCCACCTGTTACTTACTGGAGATTTAGATCTCCGATGTCACAGGGGCCAATAGGAAACTACAACATGATATAATTGTTTCCTATTGGCCCACGTAGCACAGAAGATTTAGACACCATTTGGTTTCCCCGGCAGGGAAAGTACAAGTTTCACCTTCCCTGGTAAGTATTTCAGGAAGCAACGGGTCCCAAGAGCTCAAATTAACATGGTTTAGCACCGGATACCCTCTGCTTCCTTTTAGGGTGACCTGATGTTCCTGTTTAGCCGGGACAATCCCTTTTTTTTGTCTGGTGCCTCCAAATGTCACGGTTTTCTCTGGGCCTAATGTGCAACCAGAAACCCTCCAAATGTCACGGTTTTCTCTGGGCCTAATGTGCAACCAGAAACACCCCTAAGGGAGCTGCGCCCTAGCTTCATCGACTCAAGTCACTGGATGGCCTGGTTCTCGGACACCAGCCAAAAAAAAAAAAGGGATTGTCCCGGCTAAACAGGAAAATCAGGTCACCCTAAGGAAGCAGAGGGTATCCGGTGAAACCATGTTAATTTGAGCTCTGGGACCCGTGTTGCTTCCTGAAATACTTACCAGGGAAGGTGAAACTTGTACTTTCCCTGCCGGGGAAACCAAATGGTGTCTAAATCTTCTGTGCTAACGTGGGCCAATAGGAAACAATTATATCATGTTGTAGTTTCCTATTGGCCCCTGTGACATCGGGATCTAATCTCCAGTAAGTAACAGGTGGCACCTTGAAGCAGGTCTTCCGGAGCGGGAAATAACACGGTCCAGTTTGAGACACCCCCGTTCCTATTCATGTTAAAGTGGGGTGTCTGGGTGGAACGATCCTTTAAGCAGAACATTGCACGCCACTTTTTTTGTAAAGGAATAAAGAAAGATGGCAGCTGACTGTTGTAGGGAGGAAGGAGGAAGCAGGAAAGAGGATACAGTAATTGTCAGAGGGCTGTTCCCGTGAGATCCTGAGCTCCTCCCCTCCACTGTCCCCTGCACACAGTCACAGGGGGCCCTGAACACGACACATGGGGGCCATGAACACAGATACACCTGGGGCCCTGCACACTGTACACGGGTCCTGAACACGACACATGGGGGCCCTGCACACAGTCACAAGGGGGCCCTGCACACAGTCACCGGGGTCTGCAACACAGACACAGGGGGCCATGAACGCAGACACACCAGGGGCCCGCACAGACACATATGGCCTGAACACAGACACATGGGGCCATGAACACAGACCATGGGGGCCATGAACACATACACCTGGGGCCCTGCACCACAGTCACAAGGGTCCTGAACACAGACACATGGGGGGCCATGATTTGCTGTTATGCGGGGGAATTACAACACGGGCAACCCAGTGTCCCCCAGACTCCTGATTTCAAGCCCAAATACCCCAATCCATTTCCCTTATAAGTATAACGCTCTCCAAGGTTAAAGTGTACTTTATAATGTTTATACATTTGTTATAAGACTCTATATACAGTCACTACGGCATCAGCATAGAGCCGGCATGTCTGTATAGGTCCGTAGTTCAAAGAGGAGAGGATGTCCAGAGGGAGAGAAGAACGTTTGGGGACGGAGGAAGGGCGAATTGCCAAGTTCGGTGATCCTCCCCCTGACGTTCAGCCAAGAGACAAAGCGCCTGTACTATAGGTCCCACGCTCTGATTGGTCGCTCCTCCTTCCTCAGATGGATATGGCCAAGTCCGAGAACCAGGCCATCCAGTGACTTGAGTCGATGAAGCTAGGGCGCAGCTCCCTTAGGGGTGTTTCTGGTTGCACATTAGGCCCAGAGAAAACCGTGACATTTGGAGGCACCAGACAAAAAAAAGGGATTGTCCCGGCTAAACAGGAACATCAGGTCACCCTAAAAGGAAGCAGAGGGTATCCGGTGCTAAACCATGTTAATTTGAGCTCTTGGGACCCGTTGCTTCCTGAAATACTTACCAGGGAAGGTGAAACTTGTACTTTCCCTGCCGGCGGAAACCAAATGGTGTCTAAATCTTCTGTGCTACGTGGGCCAATAGGAAACAATTATATCAGTTGTAGTTTCCTACTGGCCCGTGTGACACCGGAGATCTAAATCTCCAGTAAGTAACAGGTGGCACCTGGAAGCAGGTCTCTCCGGATGCGGGAAATACACGGTCCCATTTGAGACACCCCGCTTCCTATTCATGTTAAAGGGGGGTCGTGGCGGTGGAACGGATCCTTTAAACAGAACATTGCACTGCACTTTTTTGTAAAGGAATAAAGAAAGATGGCAGCTGACTGTTGTAGGGAGGAAGCAGGAAGAGGATACAGTAATTGTCAGAGGGCTGTTCCCGTGAGATCCTGAGCTCCTCCCCTCCATGTCCCCCTGCACAGTCACATGGGGCCCTGAACACAGACACATGGGGGCCATGAACACAGATACACCTGGGGCCCTGCACACAGTCACACAGGGTCCTGAACACAGACACATGGGGGCCCTGCACACAGTCACAAGGGGGCCCTGACACAGTCACACGGGGTCTGAACACAGACACATGGGGGCCATGCATGAACGCAGACACACAGGGGCCCTGCCACAGACACAAATGCCCTGAACACAGACACATGGGGCCATGAACACAGACACATGGGGGCCATGAACACAACACCTGGGGCCCTGCACACAGTCACACGGGTCCTGAACACAGACACATGGGGGCCATGAACGCAGACACACCGGGGCCCTGCACACAGTCACAAGGGGGCCCCATCACACAGCACCAGGGGGCCTCTGCACACAGATACTGGATTGGGGTCCCTGCACACAGACACCACAGGGCCCTGAACAGAGACACATGGGCCATGAACAAAGGCACACAGGGGCCCTGAACACAGTCACACCGGAGGCCCTGCACACAGATACCATGGGGCCCCTTCACACAGAAACACAGGGCCCCGTACACAGACACGCGGGGCCCCTGCACAAAGACACACGGGGGACCCTGCACACAGATACAGGGGGGCCCTGCACCAGACACAATGGTCCCTGCACACAGATACACGGGGACCATGCACACAGATACACAGGACCCTGCACACAGACACAAGGGTCCCTGCACACAGACCAAACAGGGGCCCTGCCACACAGAAGGGTGCAGTAGCCTTATATACTCATCGAGGAACCGTGCGGCGCGACCCCCTCGACATCGTGACGGCTATATCGAGCGACGAACGCAATCTGGACTACCCATTTAGATGCGAGACCCCCACGCGGCTCCACTCACATGCATGCGAGCTCCGATCTTCACCTAGGACCCCTGGCCACAGGCAGGAACGCCGAGAGGGGCAGGCGGGAGAGATGAAGAGACAAACAACGAAAAATGGGCGTCCTATGAACAAAGAAGAACACAGAGGGAGGGTCCCTGCACAAAGCACACACGGGTCCCGGCACACAGACAAAACTTTGCTGCTCTCCCCTTGTCTGTCACTATCTGCAGGGTGACACAGTTGTAAGATTCAGTAACTACACATATATTTACTTGATGTCTACCCGTTGGAGTATCCTGGGCTGTCGGCCCCGCGAGAGGATTTCTGCTTACTTTCTGAGCCTGAGCGCTTCAGAAGCCTCCTTCAACTTGTCCCAGGCCCGTAGGAGCAGTAGTCCAGTGGGCAGCATTGACTATAAGTCCGAAGGCACTGTTGAAACACCACACCGGGTGACGTCACTGGAATCCCCCAGACTATGTTAAGAGCTTACGCCAAGATCGACGTCACCTTCTTCCCATTCGACTACCAGAATTGCACCTGATAGCTTGCGGCTCTCGGGACGTCGACGACAAAGCAAAGATCGATGCTCAGTCGTGATGATCGGCTCTGCGCCAATGAACACACCTGACCACCAGCATTGAGTAACTGGATGAACGCCACGCAAGTGGACGCGAGGGGAGGTGCATCATCAAAGCTGAGTTGTCGGATACAAGCGTAGCGAAAGGAACAATGACAAACTGTGCTGCGTCTTGCCTTGAAAAATTTTACCAGGAACATCACCTTACTCTGCCTCCAAATGTCACGGTTTTCTCTGGGCCTAATGTGCAACCAGAAACCCCCCTAAGGGAGCGGCGTGCAGCAGCATAAACAGGTACACTGCTTTAGCATTTTGTGTAACATAGTGCCCTGTGTACACACCCACTATCACAATCATCTTCAGCCCTTGGCGTCCCACTGATGGATGAAGTCTCCCTCCAATGTTCTTCCAGGCACTGCGGTTACAAGTCTCTCTTCTCAACGACGCTCTAACACATGTTCAGATTTAAAGAAAAAAAAGACAAGCCCAACCTAATCTAAATCAGTGCACAATACAATACATTGAGTAGTATATATATATATATATAAACTTTCCCTGCTGCCAAGGTATTGTCTCTCACCCCAGAGACAGAAAGCTAGTCAGAGAAAAATACCTTTAGCGCAAATAGAAAGCGCCAATAAAGTGTTATGAAGCAAAATGTCTTTCACCAAATTGTTCTCAAATTACACAACAATCGGTGTTGCGTAAATTGAAGAAAAAACCCGTATCCAGAAGGGATCGATCCTCTTTCTCTTTATAAGGTTGTAGACACTCGAACTGAGCATCAGGACATGTGTAGGGAATCGGTGAACACGTCCTTTGCGGCGTGTTCCCTCCTTACCTGCTGCTCCTGCTGCCGCCGCGGCCACTGTTCCTGCCCATGAGCTCCCTCGCTCTCATTACAGAGCGCACACGCACCCACAGCTCTCCTAGCTGCCGCACGGAACCTGGTTCTGCCTCCCGCATCTCTCCCGCACGACCGCACACGCGATGACGTGCGACGATCCCCAGCTGCGTGGCAAGTCTCTCCTCCCTGCCTTGTTGCCTGCAGCCTATCCCAGCCCCGCTGGAGCCGCGCCTCCACTCCGGCTCCTGTTCCCATTGGTCTGCCCTGCCTGTAAATACTTCCTGATTCCTCCCATGCTTTGCTCAGCATAACCCTATGTAGCCTCGTGAAGCTCACTTCAGTGGTGCAGTGCTCTGTCTCCTTTGCAGTTAACCTCTTGTGTTCCGACTCGGCGTGTTTGTGGACCCTTCTGGATTTTGGACTTTAGCATACCCTCGACTACGGCGATCTCTCCTACCCTTGAACACCGCATATGGATTCGGACTACTGTCCTCTCTACAATCCCAGACCATGGCTTATGGACCCCTACTATCCTGTCTTATCCAATCCAAGGACTCGGCAAGTATACCACATTTCCTAAACTCTCCAACCCAGACCTGGCAATGATAAACTATCCGCCTCCGCTGCTGCGGGTGTGTGGTGGTATACCTTCCCACCTCAGTACCGGGGTCTTGTCTTGTTTGTGGGCAGCGCGAGCGTTACAAAGTGTAAGGGATAGAGGGGGCGCCAACATCGTGTAATCGAGTTTTAATAAAAGTCTAGGATGTACAACTAAAAAACTATTCCTCCCTTTGCTGCTCCTATTCTCCCGTGGTCAGCGGGGTCAATCCAGGCATACAAAACAAAAAAAGGGCGCAAGAGGAAAGAACAAAAACAAAATCAATTTGAGCACAATAAAATTTAGATATAAAAAGTAAATAACACTTACAATATAAAAGGGATCATAAAGATCCAGTCATCCACTCACCAAAGAACGCCACTTCCACGAAGGATTGGATCCTGAAATACAGGAACCCACAATCTCACAGTCCAGGTCTTATTAGGAAGGAGGTCAGCCCGTAGAGTGTAAAAAACGGAGGGAAAAAAAAAAAAAAAGACACTTGGGTATTAACCCGTTGAGTACCGAGTCTCCTGAACCGCAGCACTATTGAGTCTGCATTTGTCCCATAAAACTTGGAGCTGACACCACTGATAAGTAAGCTATACAATCATTAGTGAGGAAAGCAGTGATAATGCAGGCAGTGGGCTGGTCAATCCATAGAGATACAGCGGAGCCTCTTCAAAGAAAAGACCCCACAGTAAATCACAGTGCGGTGCCAAGTAGCCTCACAACTGCCTAAAACATGACTGCATATATACTTGTGTACTCACGACACCCGTTCTGCACTGTAGCTACAAGAACGCTCCGGTGGCCATCTCTGTTCCTCGTGGTGTCGGTGTGCTCCTAAGTCTTTCTATAGACGAAACGCGTCAGAGTGGTGCTATGTATGCTCACTGTGGAGCTTAATAAAGTTTTTTGAATTTTCCAAGCGTTGGTTGTGTGGAGTGCTGTGACCGCGGTTACCAGATCCTCCCTCTAAAAAACAGAGGAAACAGCTTAGAGTTGGCGTCCTTGTGGAGGTGAAGGGATGGCAGCTTCCGGGTATCCGTCATCACGGTATCACGTAGCAGCCTGATGACTTCACCACAACGCGTTTCGCGTCATTCAGACGGGAAACACGTTGTGGTGAGGTCATCATGCGGGTACGGGATACCTTGATGACGGATATCTGGAAGCTGCCATCTCTTCACCTCCACGAGGACCCCAAGGCTGGACTGCCTTTTTCCTAATAAGACCATTGTGGGGTCCTGTATTTTCAGGATCCGTTATTTGGTGAGTGGGTGACTGGATCTTTATGATCCCTTTTATATTGTAAGTGTTATTTGCTTTTTATATATACATTTTATTGTACTTAAATTGATTTAGTTTTTGTTCTTTCCTCTTGCGCCCTTTTTTTGTTTTGTTTTTTAAGATGTACAACTGACTCAATATTTAGGCGATACGAGGCGTGTCCTCACCACCACGGCACCACGTAAGCGTCCTCTCCTAGGTTTCTGGTGCACTGCACTTCGGCGTCACATGGTAGCTTATCCGTCTCGCGATCGAACGCCCCTGGTGTCCAGTCAGCTGAAAACTTAGCTCATGCACAGTAAGCACCCTACGGGTTTCTCTGTGACTTCCTCAGGGGTGCTGAGAGTGGCTGCGTCACACTATTCATACAGTATATACCCTAGTTCTCCGATTCATTTAAAGTGACAGTGCTGAATATAAAAAAAATGTACATAGTATAGGACTGAAAACATCACTAATAATTGCAAATGCAATTAAAACAGCACGATTCATACAGTATGTAATGAGTATATCACATGTTTCATCTAGTGAGTACTAAAGCACAATGTATTGTTACACATGATAAACATTCTGACAAAATACAGAGAATCTACAAGAATGTTACAAAATTCATCAATGGCACAATACAATTCATCATCTTATTGTAACGCTTGCGCTCACCACGAACAAGGCAGGACCCCAGTTCTGAGGTGGGAAATTATTATACTGTGCACCCACAGCAGCGGAGGCACACCTGGAGGGTGGATAGTCAAGATCGCCGGGTCTGGATTGGAGAGAGTGGGTTAGTCTGGATACTTGCCGAGGTCAGGGGTTGGAGCCAGTAGGAAGGTAGTTAGTCCGATTGCCGTGGCGGGGATAGAGAAGTGCGGATGGTCTGAGGCAAGCCGGGGTCGGTAATCCCAGAGAGAGGTCCTAATGTCAAGCCGGGTCGGTACACAGGAGAAATAAGCAGCAACAAAGTTAAAGCACAAGGCAGGGCAGGGACGTGGAAACACAAGGTTACCATGAACTATGCTCAGCAAGGAATGAGTGAGACAGCTGAGATTATGTAGCAGTGAAGCACGAATGGGAGAGAGGGGTGGAGCGGAGGCGGAGATTGGCAGTAAGGTGCAGGAGACAGGTGGGAGAGATTAGCATACTTGCCTCGCAGCTGGGGAGCGGTGCACGACGTCACGTGTGCGCTCCGCATGTGACGGACGCGTGTTGTGTACGGAGGGCGGAGCAAAGCTCCGTGGTGGAGTAGAAAGTCCTCCGTGTGCGCGCGCGTTCTGTAAGCGGCTCGGAGGTGTGTGGAGCAGCAGGTAAGGAGGGGACATGCCGCAGGGGACGTGTTCCCAGATTCCTTACACTTATAAGGCAGGGTAGCGCAAACTAGGAGGTGCGAGAGGCGGTTGCAGAGGCCCCGCGCTCTGCCCCAAGGCATTTAAATTAAATGCTGGGGGATTGTGTGAGGCCTCTGCAACTTCCCTTACATTGATTCAGGTGGCTGGTGTGACGCGCCGTCAAATGGGAGGTCAGGAGAGGAGAGGTGCGGAGTCCAGATATGAAGCAGGAGTCAGGCAGCAGCAGGAACAAGGCAGGAATGTAGCAAGGCACATGGCAGGATGCAGCAATGTACAAGGCAGGAATGCAGCAAGGCACAGCGTCACACAATGTTATGCTCAGCAATGAGTGAATGAGCAAGGCAGATATTTAAGGAGCCATCAACCAATGAAAAGCTAGGGCGGAGCAGAAGAGGGGAATCCTATAGGCTGCTGGGTCACACAGGTGTGCCCTATCACACAGCCAAATTAGAAGCGGATGCGGAGCTACATGTCGCGAGCGTTGCTGACGTGGAGGACTGTTGACCTGGTCGCGCGTCACTTGCGCACCACGCATGCCCTTCTGCAGAGGGTGCCCGAGTCTTGGAGGCGGAACCGAGCGAGTGCTGTTCCGTGCGCGTCACTATGGTCAGGGGGGCGGAGTCCAGTGCGCGCGTCACTCCCGGGCCTGCCAGTCACAGAAGCGGGGGTGGAGACTGGGAAGGAGGTTAGAGGGGAGGCTGGGTGAACGAGCGTGCCGCATGCTTTTGCGGAGGCGGGGCTTGGAGACGGAGCCCGCGGGAGGACAGACTGAGTGCGCGCAGTCCGTGCGCATGCGTAACAGGACCATGAGATCGTGCATCCTGGGCGTCTGTTGTTGCAAGGGTTCTCAGGTGGAGAGAAGGTGTCTAGCCGCCAGAATGGAGAATCCTCACAGCTACAGGAATTAAGAAAAGGAAATCATGATACATGGCTGTGACGATAGGTGCAATGTGGCTCTTCTAATAGAGGTAAGTCCCAGCCATTGCCCCATCGTCTAGCTGTATATACAGGGTAGCTCTGTATATTCATCCTATTGTGGCTTATCTGGCCAAAACATGTACGTGAAAAATGATTTTACCGTTTATTGTTACTGAACTATTGGCGTTGGTGTAGAACTGTGTGTTCTGTGTTCCCTGTGTATGCTAGACTGGTGTAACGAGTGCTCGAGACAAACAGGACGGGACCGCGAGGCCGAGGTGGGGATTTGTAAACACCGACCTGAAGCCGAGAGGCCACATGTGCAGGTTTGTTGTCGCGTAGCTGGGTTCAGGGTTTGGAGAAGTAAGGTAGTAGATATACTCGCCCTGGTCGAGGGTAGGAGACTGGGGGGTAGTTGAGGTCACTGAGATCGAGGATAGTAGAATGTAGAGTGGAAGATATCCAAGCCGAGGTCGAGGTTTGCAGAGGTCCGGGAAGTAGGGTAGGGGTCTGTGGTCAAGGTAACTGGAATGCAAGATAAGATAGCGCAAGGCAATACAAGCAAGGCAGTGTACGGCAAGCAGAAGCTTGTGGACAGCACTTCCTCACGGGTAGAGACTACTATGCTCACCTGATTTGGAGCAGGGATCGCTGAGCATATAAAGGTCAGTGAACCAATCGGATGAGAGGTACACAACAGTAGCAGATGATTGACTCTTGATTGTAGAGCCAATCCGAGATAAGGAGCACAGCTGAATATGATAATCACTATCATACTACTTGATCATCACGGGGCAGGTGTCCTAGATTAATCAGCTGTTCTGCTGTCAGTGCTAATGTGTTTGGATCCTGCGCCTGACAACCAATGGACGGCGCCTGCACATGATCTTCTCAGAGCAAGGTGCGTCACAGGGAGTGTGCTCCACAACAGTGGGGAATTTAAACTTGCTATCTCAGAAATAGCCAGCTATACTTACGGACTTTAAACTGATTCAAGAGTGGAAGCTGCACTGGGGAAGGCATTTTGGTGGTGCTGGGCACCTATACTGTTTAGGATTCCCCTTGTATGGGCCAGGGGCTGTGAGTAAAGCTCTATTATGATTTGTGTTAGGTCTGCTGGCTCTCGCCAGAATAACAATTATTTTATTTGACTCCGATGTCCTGTCTGGTGCTTAATCCCATGAAATAGTCCTGGTCTCCAGTGGCAATAGCAAACGCCCAAGATAATGTCAACATTCATGGTATCAAAAACATGACAAATGATTAACGAAGCTATCGCACAATATTAAAATACAGGAGAGTCATAGATACGAACCATTCCCAAGTTGAAAACAAGATAACGCCACAATGGCTATAGGACTAACAATAACCATCACAACTTGTATTACGTCATTTTTTTTCTAACACGCTACCCACCAATGTATTCGAGCAATGGAGAAGAGAGGCTGTAACCGCAGTACCTGGAAGATCATTGGAGAGGCTTCATCCACCAGTGGATCAACAAGGGGTGAAGATGATGGAATATATATATATATAAATGTATATATATTTGCAATTATAGAGATATATTTATATATATATATATATATATCTATATATGCACCTTAACCCTGGCTGTGCTCAAAGCTGTGACCATGCAGCAAGCTTAAGCCTATAGGGAACCATGTTAAAAATGGTTTTTGAAGCAAAAAGTGTCACTGTGTGCTCATTTGCATGTCATTTCCCAGAATCCCTTGCTGCAGTGAAAATGCTGTGTGCTGGGTGATAATGGTGAAAGGTGGGGGTTGCAGACCTGCCTAAGACATGCAGATGAGCATACAGTTGTATTTACATTTATATTTATATATATATATATATATATATGTATATATGTGTGTGTATGTGAGTGTGTGTGTACACACATACACACATACACACACACACACACACACACACACACTTTTACAGTATACTGTTAAGTCATGTCCTTGAAACGCATTAAGCATATGCCTCCAAAACATATATACTATGTATATGTGTACAGATATATTTATAGACGCAGTATTAAAAATATATATCTGCATACATATACCTATATAGGGTATATATTCTTACTTGTTATATAAGACAATATCCGGCTTCCATATCTGATCAGCAGGAACTCGAATAAACTTGATGCCTCCATATTGACTTTGATTCCATTTTAACTTATAATCATTCCATATCTAGAATACAAAACAACAGCAACGAGGCAATAAGGCAACAACGCAATGAGACAGTGACACAACCATGCATTGAGGCAGTGACACAACCATGCAATGAGACAGTGACACAACCATGCAATGAGACAGTGACACAAGGACGCAATGAGGCAGTGACACGATGACGCAATGAGGCAGTGACACAACCATGCAATGAGGCAGTGACACAACGACGCAATGAGGCAGTGACACGACGACGCAATGAGGCTGTGATACTATGAGGCAATGACGCAATGAGACTGTGGCATTATGAGGCAAAGACGCAATGAGACTGAGTCAGTGATGCAATGAGACAATGAGATAATGTCACAATAAGGCACAGACAACGATGCAATGAGACAATGAGGCAGTAACACAATGACGCAATGAGACAAGGCAATGATACAGTTCAATGAGAATGACGGAATGAGACAATGAGACAACGATGCAATGAGGCTATGCAATGTTTCAATGAGACAATGATAGAATGAGACAATGATGGAATGAGACAATGAGACAAAGAGACAATGATGGAAGGAGACAATGATGGATGGAGACAATGATGGAAGGAGACAATGATGGAAGGAGACAATGATGGAAGGAGACAATGATGGAAGGAGACAATGATGGAAGGAGACAATGATGGAATGAGACGATGATGGAATGAGACAATGATGGAATGAGACAATGACGGAATGAAACAGTGAGACAATAAGACAATGCAGTTCAATACAGAGAGAGCCCCTGGACTGGATAATGATAGTACGGAATTGCTTCTAATATTTCAGGGATTTCTGTCACTTTCTTTACCCACCATAACTTATTTAATGTGTGCTTGATACCCAGCCCAGCTTAATATTGCAAGGCCAATATCCTCCCACTGATAGAACCCAAAAGGTGGAAACAGCTGTCTGTTGGTAAGTTTACTGGCTATGCTTAAAAGCGGTGTAATACAGCAGGCATAAGCTTATAGGGGTCCATGTGAAAGTGGACAAGAAACAAAAAGTGACACGCTGTGAGTGCTCATTTGCATGTAATTTCCCAGAATCCCTGGCTGCAGTGGAAGCATTGTACGCAAAGAGATAATGGGGAAGGGAAGGGCTGCCGACCTGTTTGAGATATGCGAATGTGCTCACAAGGAATATTTTAATTTGCTGTACACTGTATGGTCACTCGTTTTGTCACTTGTTTACTCACCCTAACTTATTGTGTGTCTGATTATAGCCACATACCAGACTCATTACACAGCCTGTAACCAGCCTTGCACTAATGAGATTCCAAAGGTCAAAAGAGTAGGTTACTGACTCAACACTTCTTTCACCGAGGCTGTGTTGGAAACGCTGTGTAATACGGCAAGCATACGCTTATAGGGGGTCTATGTTAAAATGGACAAGAAGCAAAAAGTGACCCACTGTGCTCATTTGCATGTCGTTACCCAGAATCCCTGGCTGCAGTGGAAGCATTGTATGCCGACATACTGGGGAAAGGCAGGGTTAGGGACCTGTCTGAGATGTGAATATGTTCCTAACGTGGGGTTTCATTGCTCTTCTAATTTATCTGTTTGGCTTAATCACAGCAGCATATTTAGTTCACACAAAACAACGTAGGAAAAAAGTGTGAATTAACAATTTTCCTGAATATGGAACAGTTTACAGTCTTATCAGAAACTAGACAAGGTAAAAGATTGGACAAACCCTCCAAAGCATGTGGTTACTGTCGAAACACTAAGGGGCCTATGCTATAAGCGTTCATAAGCCACTTATCGAGCACTTATAGGCCAAAATGCCAACTACAATTCTGTAAGCGTCGATAAGTGGGCGATAAAAGACTGAATCGCCCCCAAAAATTGTGTCCATGGGTCCACAGGTGGTCCACGTGGGTTTCTGTGGGCCCTCGAATGGTCCCTGTGGGTGTCCGTGGGTCCACAGGTGGTTCCCGCGGGTGTTTGTGGGCCCTCAGGTGGTCCCCACACAGGTGTCCGGGGGTCTTTAGGTGGTCTCCGTGGGTGTCCTTGGGCCCTCGGGTGGTCCCCTGGGGGGTCCTGGGGTCCTCAGGTGGTCCCAGCAGGTGTCTGTGGGCCCTCGGGTGGTCCCCGCTGGCCTGCGGTACCAATCGGGGTCTAACATTTAAATAAATGATACCCTCTCTCCCCTCCCCCCATTCTTCCCCCCCCCCAACACATACAGTAATGGGCAAAATAACTTATCGAGATATGGATAATAGTTCATTTGCCCATTATTAAATCAAACATTTGCCAGCCAGCATCAATAATGTAAATAAACCTTTCTACTTACCCCTGCCATCATGAAGGGTGTCCTCATCAGCATACTGCAGGGCCATGACCTCCATTGCCAGAAAGAATACAAGACAAAATACAATTTAATGGCCCCTAACCCCTTAATAACCTTAGCGGTTAATAACTGCTATAGTAATTAAGGGATTAACCCAACCTCCCATGCTACCCAGCAGGAGGCCAAACCACCCACCCTGGACCCAATATACCCACCCTGTACTTAGTGCATAGGCCCCTATGTGTTTAGATAAAAAAAATAAACCGCTCATTTAGACATTCCTTTTCAGTTACTTACATGCTTCAGCCAAAGGTTGGTTTCCATAATCTGATTAACTTCATCCTACGGAATCGAAATATATATGGGTGTAAAAAATGATAGATTATTATAGATATTATCCACATTTTTATCCTTAGTCTGGGGGGGGGGGGAGTTATAGATAATTAACTTTATCCTAAGGAGAATAAATATGTATGACTGTTTGAAAAACATTATTATACAGTAGTGTTTTTGTAGGTGCCAGAACTGTAAGCAAAAATAATCAATCATTTGTATCTAAAGTACAATTCATAATCTTAGATAAAATAAATGGGATATCAGTAGCATGTCCCCGCCAGTAGCATCAGTAGCATGTCCCCGCCAGTAGCATCAGTAGCATGTCCCCGCCAGTCTGTACCGAGCCGCGGTCCTAATCATTTCACAATCGGTACGTGGAGTTTCATCTTGATCCCTAACCTGAGGCCAGAACAAATAGCCCTGATTATCGGGGAGGGAGTCCTGGGCTCAGCCGTGGAGGAAGCCTGGCTTTGGCTGACCACAACTACATTTATGGTCAATCCTGGCCGTACTGGAACCCATGGGCCCCATCCCCACTCAACAATCGGCCTGGGACCCATATAGTGACTGGCGTTATTAAACTTACTACCGGTATATACATTTTACACAATTGTATACTGTCTATTCTTATTTTCTTTTCATATTTTGGTAAATTAACCATCCTGAGTCTCAGAAACAAGGACGCATTATTGGAATGTTTAATTTTTTTACATTTCATTGACTGAACTGATTGGTTCACAGGCAGGAAGCTGCCAGGCGACAGCCTTGGGACATGCTATAAGGCTTCTTTTGAATATTTGGAGAGACCATAGGAGTTTTAGTAAACGCCATAAGGAAGGCGCTCTCCCACACATACCACCTCTCATACACCTGTCACCTCGCACTGATTTGAGGTCAGTCTCAGATTTTCAGCATCCTCGTTTTAGACTTCAATGTAGACTCACTGATAAAAATCAGCACTTTTGTATTAAAATGAATTTTTGGGGGTACAAAATCTCCCTGATTTCAGTCTTTGGAGTTAGCAGTTCTGCCTGGTAGGCAGACAGACCCTCCTTTAGACAGGAAGACCCCATGTGGACAGGAAGACCACCTATTCACAGGCAGACCCTCTGGTGCTCAGGAAGACCTTCTGGTGGACAGGCAGAACCCATGTGGACAGGAAGGCCCTTTGGCAGAAAGTAAGACCCCCTGTGGACAGGATGGCCCTTTGGCAGACAGGAAGACCCCCTGTGCACAGGCAGACCCTCTGGCGGACAGGAAGACCCTCTGATGGACAGGCGGAACCAATGTAGAAAGGAAAAACCCATGTGGACCACATACACCAATTGACGGGATGACTTTAACACTGAAGTACTTACCACTTTAATGAGCTGGGACATTGACACTTCAAACTGTACAATTACTGGGTGTGACACATTCTCCACTGGTCGGATATACTGATTGTACCTGGTAAACAAGTCTTTATAAAGTTTGTGTTCTACATCTGAGCAAACCAAGCCTGAAATGTAAAACAAAGCAGGTTAATTTGGAGATAAAAGTGAAGTTCTCTA
The DNA here is from genome assembly GCA_036426205.1 of Ascaphus truei. NCBI lineage: Eukaryota > Metazoa > Chordata > Amphibia > Anura > Ascaphidae > Ascaphus > Ascaphus truei. The sequence continues at coordinate 14,673 of WSYH01002257.1, read as the reverse complement.
AATGACCTTGAAGGAGATCTCAGTTTTTCTCGGCGTGATCTCATAGAGATTTATTCATTTAACTGGGATAGTGCCAATCGGGGGTTGACTACAATGGAGCCTCACAAAAAAACCTGCCCTTTTCCATTTAAATACAACATTTTGACCAGAATCCCTAAATCTCACATATGCAGGTCCGTAGAGTTTGACATCTCGACATTTCTCAGATGTTTATTGGTAAAGGGCGGTTGGGAAATAAAATCACCATTAATGAAAGTAGCGTGTATTGTATCTGACATGAATGTAGGTATGTAAAGAAGTTAGACTAACGTGGACATTACAGACACGGCATTACATGACATACCCGAGAGCTTTGATTTCATTACAGCCAAGTGGAACTGGAATGCTAAATAAGTGCCTGGATTGTAACCAGTGTAAACTCCCCCTCCTCCCCCACCCCATCTGGGTTACTAAATGTATGCCAGGGGTTAATGTCTGGTGAGTTGAGCAAGGCAATGACCTTTAAGGTATTGTTGCAATTCAGCCAATTGCCATGTAAGCCCCGCCCCTATTCTGGAAAGAGCCCACCCCTGTTTTGTTCAGTAACAAGGGTGAGGTGAGATTATGAGGAGCCCAACCACTCCCAGGTAACTATGGTGACCTGTGAGGTCACCAGGTAGTATAAAGATGGAGGTATAGGGGTTTGGTCTAAGACCCCCAGAAGGACCCATGGAGTGCCTCTACAAAATCAGGAGGACTCCAAGAGAAACAGGAGGGGGCCTTAATATGTATGTATGTATGTGTAGAGGGAGGGGGGTTTGGCCCATTATTAAAGGGGTTGCACCCCATATGGCCACCCCCTGACCTCACCAGGGAGGCAAGGGGTTAACTGGACTGCGGTCCAGGAATGTGGCTTACACCTTGTCATGTCAGGAAAATGTATGTTCCCCTGTTCCATTATAATCCTGTATTTTAATGTTTTAAAGTGCATTTCTGTATCTCCAGTTCTGGAGGTAGCAGAGAGTTGAAATTTGGCCAATGTGTGGAGTCACTGTAGGCATTAAGAACTGGCAAATTTCGACCCACTGAGCCCACCAGAACGGAACTTATTAATATGTGTAGATATTAAAGGGTATGTGGTATTTTGGATCTGCTCTGAAAATGCAGACTCCATCTGCTATGCTAATAGGTCATGAAGGGTAGCCGGATGATTGAGCATAAGCACTGTGATCAAAAGTTAACTGCCCTGATTGTTTACACTAGGAACCAAGTACTAATCAACAGACTCTGCCACTCTAATTGTTACCTGAGGGCAGAGAATCATCAAACTGGAGTGGTTTGTAAGTGTTATGTCTACACCTACAAACAATGCAGATCCTATCAGATTCTTCATTTGGTAGACTGGTCGTCGCCCCTGATTTAATTATGGGGCTACAGAAATAAGACCCTCAGAGTCCCAGTACGCATGGGCTAACTAGCTGGGGGGCATGGGTTAATCTGTGTCTCCACGTTAGGGATTGGATACAGGTAATTGTTCACCAATAGTCTGTATTCAATGTTAAGAATAGGGTTATACAGGTATATAAACTGTGTCAACCCTACAGTTTTTAGTTGTTCTTCTGATTCCACCTGGAATGTCACCGGATTGCTGGAGAATTGCTAGCTGATACTTCTCCATCCCTCAACCCTAAGTAAGTGTTACCTTCTTGTCAAATAATTGTACTATATTGCTGTGTTCACCTTTTTCAAGGAATAAATTATATTTTATTATATCTAAGCCTCGTTCAGTTCAACCAAGATATTTGGTGTTCATTATATCTTGTCGTAAGCTACCGTGACAAGCTCTATAATTAACTGGTGGCAGCGGCGGGATTGAACTGAACCTATATTACAGTGTTCTGCGGGACTCTGTCATATAGTGGGAACTCGAGAGTAATTGCGAGTTCCTGGGACTAAAGATATTGAACACACAGTAGTGCAACAGTTAACACAAGTTGTAACACCACCTCACTGCTGCGACCGTGAACCATGAGCGAGGCTGAAGGCTCATCCAACATGAGGATCCGAGCTCAGCTAAAAGACAAGTGCCGTGAATATGGACTGCCCTATGAGAACCAGGAGGTCGCAGATATGGTTGACGCAATCGGTGACTATGAAGCCTGGCTTGCAGAGCCTCAGGATACGCCTCAGCTTGCCCTTTCACAGCCACCCGGAGATCAGGGAAGGAACCCAGTGCCAGGGCGGTGGAGTCTCGGGGAGGGAACGAGTGCACTTCCCGGGAGCAGTTCACCCCTGAAATGTTGGCACTGATTACTGCGTGGGGAGACAGAGGGACACCGGAGGAGCGGCTACAGTTTATCACTATGGCAGTGAACAGACCCGCTTATTGCCCCCCTGTCCAACCCAACAACGATGAACTCAAACTGGATCAGCACAGTCTCACCAAGTTCGTGGAAGGTACTGATCAGATCGACAGTTTTCTAAAGAACTTTGAGACACAGTGTCGGCGGGTCAAAGTGCTTCCCCAGCATAGGGTTGCCCGTTTGGACCCCTTACTGTCCGGCTTGGCTAAGCAGACGATGATGGCGCTTCCAGATGAGTATGCTGATGACTATGACCACCTGAAAGAACTGTTACTGTTTCAGTACGGTTTTACCCCTGAAGCCTACCGTGGTAAATTCTGGCAGGAAGAGAGGCAGCCCCAGGAGTCCTATGTTACCTACGTGACCTGCATGGCTTTGTACGAGATACGCTGGGTGGAGGGCTGTGAGGCACGGACTTACCAATGCCTGCTGGACCTCATCTTTCAGGAGCAGCTCATGCAGCAGTGCCCACCGGCGGTGAGGGCTTGGGTGTACGACAAGAAGCCCAAGACTTACCAGGAGGCGGCGAGGCTTGCAGACGACTATGTGGCCAGCCGAGCCCTGATGACAGCCAAAGCAGCAGCCACGACGGCGGCGGTGGTGGCGGCACTGGCCAGAAAGTCTGCCAATACCCCCCAATGGACTTGGAGGCCACCTACGGGCAGCAGTCTACCGAAGGCGGGGGAGCTTCGGCACGAGTGCCGGTGCTACAACTGCAACCGCCCTGGTCACATCAGACGAGATTGCCCAGAACCCCTGCATTCCGGTGGACCCCATCAGGGGCCACGCACCCCAGCTGCGAAGCCGGTAGCCCGCGTGTGGGTGGCTTCCACCAAAGACTCCGGACCGGTCATGGAACCAACTCCCAGCGAGACATCCCATGCAACGCCTGTCCCGGTTTCATCGGTGCCTACAGCCAGGAGTGGAGGACATCTCAGTGCGGACCTGCAGCAGACGGACATCTCACCCAGGTGACAGTCGGTGACCGGCAAGCAGTCGGCTTGCTGGATTCAGGAGCTGCAGTGACCCTGGTCCGACCTGATATGGTCCGGCCAGAGGAATTGATCCCAGGCCCTGGGATACAGATCACTGTGGCCGACGGAGATCCAGGTTTCCTGCAAGTGGCCAGAATCTTTTAGGATTGGGGGGAGGGCCAGGGTGTACGGGAGGTGGGGGTTTTACCCGGTTTGGATGCCGATGTTCTTCTTGGCAACAATCTGGGACCGATGACCTGCACCTACGACCGAGTGCCCAAGCCCGCTGCAGTGGCGGCGGTTACCCGGAGCCAGACAGCGGCAATGGCAGCGGCACCAGTCCCCCAGCGTTTGGGACCAACGTTAGCAGAGGGCGCAGAGGAGCCCGGGGAGGTAAGCCAGGATCAGTTGCAATCACAGACTGACTTACTGTTTCCCCTTCCCCATTCTCCGGACAATGACATGACTGGGGGTGGCCAGAATTAGGAGCCCAGTTTAGGGAGGCAGTGAAGACAGACCCTACCCTGGCCGGCGTGAGACTTCGGGCGTCCGAATCTCAGGCAGGGGAAGACACTGAGCACTGCCTATGGTATAAGGGACTCCTCTATAGAGAAGAAGGGAACCCCGGGATAGAGGAGGGATTGACCGGTAAGCGACAGCTAATAGTGCCCCAGGGGTACCGACAGCAACTCTTACGGGTAGCTCACTCTATTCCGTTAGCGGGACATCAGGGGGTCAACAGAACGTGAGCCCGGTTATTACAGCGTTACTACTGGCCGGGGGCATCTCGGGATGTGGGCACTTTCTGCCGCTCTTGTGATGCCTGCCAGTGAGTGGGTAAGGCAGGCGACCGTGTGAAGGCACCCCTGAAACCCCTACCGATAATAGGGGAACCCTTCCAGAAAGTAGCGATGGATCTTGTAGGGCCCCTTATGATTCCTAGCAGGTCAGGGAAGCGCTACATCCTCACGGTGGTGGATTTTGCCACCCGGTACCCTGAGGCGGTAGCGCTTGGCACCATAGATGCCAAGACAGTGGCAGCAGCTTTGCTGAACATTTTTTCTAGGGTAGGTTTCCCTAGTGAGATCCTAACCGATCAGGGGTCGCAGTTCATGAGTGAACTGTTACATTGTCTCTGGGATGCATGCGGTATACAGCACCAGCGCACTACCCCTTACCATCCCCAGACAAACGGATTATGTGAGAGGTTTAACAGTACCCTGAAGCAGATGCTTCAGACCTTTATAGAGGCGGAGGGGAAAGACTGGGAGATTCATTTAAAGCACTTGCTGTTTGCCTACCGAGAGGTACCGCAGGAATCTACAGGCTTCTCCCCCTTCGAGCTACTATATGGCCGCAGGGTACGTGAACCTCTGGACCTATTCCATGAGGGATGGGAAGGGGAGGCTACTGCTACTGATGCTTCAGTGATCCAGTATGTGGTAGATCTCCGAGACTGGTTAGAGATGCTCATGGGGGTGGCCCAGGACCACCTCAGGGCCGCTCAGACCAAGCAAAAGCAATGGTATGACCGGAATGCCCGTAGCAGGGAATTCATCCCAGGACAGCAGGTGCTTGTTCTCAAACACACTCGGGAGAACAAGTTGATGGCTGCCTGGTCAGGAACATACCCGGTTATCCGAAAGGTGAATGAGTACAACTACGTTGTACAGGTAGAGCCTGAGAGGCATAAGACATATCACGTCAATATGCTGAAAGAGTACTGAGCACCGAGTATGGGAGCAGTAATGGCCATTTGTAGCCCACTGCTGGAGGATCCGGCGAGCAATGCTCTGTCTGATCTCCTAGGGGAGGCTAGGCAGGGAAACACTGTGGAGCAGGTAGAGATAGGGGCACAGTTTAGTGCTAGGCAGCAGGTAGAAGCCAGGGACATGCTAGCTAAGTTTATGGCCCTCTTCACTGACATGCCAGGGACCACACATCTCACAAAACACCCAGTGCACACAGGGGACCTGCAGCCTCTGCATAAGCATGCTTATAGAGTGTCAGCAGAGGTCAAGACGAGTATGGAGAGGGAGATAGAGGAGATGCGGAACCTAGGGGTAATTACTCCGTCCCAGAGTCCTTGGGCAAGCCCGGTAGTTCTAGTCCCTAAGAAGGACAAGACCACCCGGTTTTGTGTGGACTACCGCTTGCTCAACGCTGGGACGGTGTCAGATGCCTACCCCATGCCCCGCATGGATGAGTTACTGGATGAACTCGCAGGGGCAAGGTATCTGACCACTATGGATTTGAGCAAAGGCTATTGTCAAATCCCACTGACCCTGGACGCTAGGGAGAAGTCAGCATTCATCACTCCAAGTGGCCTCTATGAGTTTTTGGTGATGCCCTTTGGGATGAAGAATGCCCCGGCTACCTTCCAACGCCTGGTCAATAGGTAACTGGAAGGGATGCAGAGCTATGAGGTCACTATGAGAACTTACTTAGATGACATTGCTATCTTCAGTAATTCCTGGGACTCCCACTTAGGACATGTAGCTGCGGTGCTGGATAGGATCAGGGAGGCTGGGCTTACCTTGAAACCCACTAAGTGTATGGTAGGGATGGCAGAGGTCCTGTACTTAGGGCACAGGGTGGGTGGAGGGCACCTCAAACCAGAGCCAGCCAACATAGAAGCCATAGTTCAGTGGCCTGTTCCAAAAACCAAGAAACAGGTCATGGCATTTTTGGGCACCGCAGGGTACTATAGGAAGTTTGTCCCACAGTACAGCGCTGTGGCCAAACCCCTGACTGATTTGACCAGGAAGCAACTGCCTGTGCTTATCACCTGGACTCCTGCCTGTGAAACTGCTTTCCAGGCACTGAAAACTGCACTTGCTGGGGCCCCCATACTGGCTGCTCCGGACTATACCAAACATTTCCTTATACAGACTGATGCCTCGGACTTAGGCATTGGGGCTGTGTTGAGCCAAGTGGGGAACGATGGTAGAGAGCACCCTGTGGTGTACCTCAGCCGAAAACTACTCCCCAGAGAGGTGGCGTATGCCACCATTGAGAAAGAGTGCTTGGCCATTGTGTGGGCACTCAAAAAGCTCCAGCCCTATGTGTATGGAAGGGCTTTAACGGTCCTCACAGACCACAACCCCCTGAGTTGGCTGCAGAGGGCATCAGGGGAGAATGCCAAGTTGCTAAGGTGGAGTTTGGCCTTGCAAGAATTTGAGTTTACTATTCAGCACCAAAAGGGTAGTGAAAACTGCAATGCTGATGGACTTTCACGTCAGGACTATCCCTCTGAGACTGAGATCATTAATGGTGCCAGCAGTGCCCCACTCCCCGTTAGGGCCAGTGGGCCACAGGTCACCCATTAAGAAGGGGAGGTGTAGAAGGAGAGGGGGGTTGGCCCGGTATTAAAGGTGTTGCACCCCATATGGCCATAATAGGTCATGAAGAGCAGTCGGATGATTGAGCATAAGCACTGTGATCAAAAGTTAACTGCCCTGATTGTTTACACTAGGAACCAAGTACTAATCAACAGACTCTGCCACTCTAATTGTTACCTGAGGGCGGAGAATCATCAAACTGGAGTGGTTTGTAAATGTTATGTCTACACCTACAAACAATGCAGATCCTATCAGATACTTCATTTGGTAGACTGGTCGTCGCCCCTGATTTAATTATGGGGCTACAGAAATAAGACCCTCAGAGTCCCAGTACACATGGGCTAACTAGCTGGGGGGCATGGGTTAATCTGTGTCTCCACGTTAGGGATTGGATACAGATAATTGTTCACCAATAGTCTGTATTCAATGTTAAGAATAGGGTTACACAGGTATATAAACTGTGTCAACCCTACAGTTTTTAGTTGTTCTTCTGATTCCACCTGGAATGTCACCGGATTGCTGGAGAATTGCTAGCTGATACTTCTCCATCCCCCAACCCTAAGTAAGTGTTACCTTCTTGTCTGTTAATTGTACTATATTGCTGTGTTCACCTTTTTCAAGGAATAAATTATATTTTATTATAACTAAGCCTCGTTCAGTTCAACCCAGATATTTGGTGTTCATTATATCTTGTCATAAGCTACCGTGACAGTATGTATGTATGTATGTATGTAGTCTTTTGTCTAATAAGTGTGCAACTTTGTGTTTAAGTATGTGGGGTCACTTGTATTGTTTTGATCGATAGGGAAAGTGTCCCTAAGTAGATGGGGTCCCTTAAAGATCTGATGTAGCAAGTTTGCTCTAAGGCCAACTTTGGAAGAACTAAACACACCAGGCCACTAAAGAGGACAGCTGGGGTCTTGAATTAATGAGGGTTAGATGGGAACAGTGGTGGCGTTACATCCCCAGGCAGAAGCTCTAGAAAAGTGTCTGCATGAGGACTCCAGGATATTAGAGGTTATGGAAATGTATATTCCCCTTTGACTATGTACAAGACAATAGTGAAGTAAGCCATGTTTGCCTCCCTGTGGAGATGTATGGGCTCCAGGGAAGAGAATGTAAGAGTAAAAACCTGTCCGGTCAATAGAGCCTGTCCTGTTGGCATAAAAGTTCCTGGCGCCCTTTATTATCATCCTGAGAGCTTACACTACCAGCAAGCCGACCTCCAGTACTCTGAGAAGGTAAAGTGAGTCTGTGGCACCACATCTACAGTACACTACCTCACAGTAACACTCTTTAGGAGACGGACAAGGAGGGGTTACACCAGCATCCCAGAGACAGTGACCAAGCTCAGACTGGTGAGTTCAACAGGATCAGAGTCTGTCTCTGAGCAAGTCCCCTGACTTTGCACTTCCTTGTCCCCGGCTGAGCTCTACAAGGTGTGTAATGTAGACTATTAGGAGATGTCCATGTTTAAAATGGACAAGACGCCAAAAGGTACCATTTGCATTGCTTGTCACTACCATGAATCTGTGTCTGAAGCTGTAAAAAGCAGTTTTTCCCACAAATAACCAAACGTGTAAATAAGCTCAAGGTCCTCTCATTTAAAGCAGATTAATCAACCTAATTTTTTACATAAATAATTTTGAGTACATTTTTCTTTAAGCAGGCCGAAAGCCTGCAGTAGCGTGTTCACATGACAGCCTCCCCTGTTGATCTGTACTTGCACACTCCCCCCCCCTCCCCCTCCCCCAGCAGGTGGCGCAGAGCTATTGTCCATGCAGACTTCAAATGTACAGTACTTATCAGAGAAACTGTCTTATCCTAAGCTCCTCTGATAAGAAACTGTGATGTCCAGTGAGGCCCCACAGCGGGGGAAGCATAGCAGCCATTTTAATTTGGAGTTTGTCAAGAATAAATGACATAGTTAAAAAAAATCAGTGAGCAGGGGAAGAAAACTGGAGTGGTGAAAACAGACACCGCATTACACAGTATGGGGGAGAAATAGAACACAAACGTGACTGGGGAAATGGCCATCTAACCACCATGTGATAGTGAAGTGAATATACTGTAGCAGGAGACCTGTGGAAGTCGCATACACTCACGGGGTCTGTGTCTTTTCTGTGTAACCATGTTGTCTATCAAACACAGGCCACGGTCATATGCTGTATTACCTGTAGGCGCACAGGGCCTGAGCCTCTACCACGGAGAGCCTGGGGTACACACAATATCTATAACTAGGTGCAGCGCCTCCACCTGCGACAGCTTCCACCAGAGGGGAAGTGGGTCTTCGCAGGACCTATATACCTTCCACATATACACGCACAGCAATATCTCTTAACCAGGCAACTTTACGGATAGCAACAGATATCATACTGTATACACATATCAACAGGTGTCCCTCCCTAGAGGAGACACTATACTCAGCGTCACAGTGAACGCTCACCCTCCCGTCTCCCTCCACCGGGTGATCCCACCCCGTGTCCTGTTCCCGTAGGAACTAGTCCATGAAAATGCTTAACGTACATTCCTCCTTAAATCAGCTTATACATCTCGCTAAACATCACGATTACTGATTGCACTCGATTGCGAGCCCACTGCTGAGCCTCATAGTTGGGGTGCCCCAACCTGATCATAGGCCATCCTCATTGGAGGTTGCGCATTTCTCTGACTTCTCCTTAGCGGCTGTTCGGTCACTCCCGTGGGAGAGTGACTGTCTGGGCCTGGTACATTGTGTTCTTCCCTTGAGGGGCTTGTGTTCTCTACTTGGTCGTGATTTGGTACGAAGCATGGGCTCAGCGGGTCTAACACTGAATCTTCCGGAGCCACCTCCTGGGGCGATCGCTCCCTGAGCCCTTTATCCGAAGCTCCACCGGGAGGTGCTCGCTGTTGAGGGCCCCTTTGAGAGGTTCCCTCTTGTGGATCTTCCAGAACATCGGAGTTCTCTGACTCTTCTTCGGCTGACAATTCTAAATCCAAGGGGGAAGCCGGCCACTCCAAATCCCCTTCCTCTACTTGGGGAATAGGGAGCAAGTGATTACGATGCCAGGTTTTCACCCGGCCCTCCGAGTCTTTGATGCGGTAGACCGGAAGACCAGGGATTTGAGAGACTACCTCATACACTCCCTCCCGCCATCGGTCGGCCAATTTATGTTTCCCCGGTACTCCCAGGTTACGGAGAAGCAATGCATCGCCCGGTTTAATGTCTCTGTGTTTCACCTTATGATCATACCGCCTCTTATTTCCGGCATTCAGTTTCTCAGTGGATCTTTCGGCTTATACGTAGGCCCGTTGTAGATTTTCTTGCAATCTCTGTACATAGCGGAAATGGGTAGTATTATGTACTCCATCGGTGGAGACTCTCAACTGTATGTCCACAGGCAGTCTAGCTTCTCGCCCAAACATGAGGAAGTATGGCGAGAACCCGGTAGAATCGTGTCGTGTACAATTGTAAGCATGGACTAGTGTCTCCATGTGGCGACTCCATTTAGTCTTTTCCACTCCGGTTAACGTGCCTAACATGTCTAGTAGGGTGCGGTTGAACCGTTCCGGCAGTGCATCCCCTTCGGGGTGGTAGGGCGTAGTACGGGATATGTAAGAGGCTCAGTAGTTCTTTTATTAATTTGCTTTCAAAGTCCCGTCCTTGATCAGAGTGGAGGCATTGAGGGAGCCCATAATGTATGAAATACTTCTCCCAGAGTACCTTGGCCACCGTAATGGCTTTTTGATCTTTGGTCGGGAAGGCCTGGGCGTAACGGGTGTAATGATCCGTAATGACCAGCACATTTCCTATGCCATGGCTATCAGGTTCGATGCACAGGAAGTCCATACAGACTAAGTCCATAGGTCCCGTACACTTTAGGTGGCCCATTGGGGCAGCCCGAGTGGGTAAAGTCTTGCGCTGGATGCACTGCACACATCGTCGACACTGATACCCTACGGCTTCTCATTTTTGGCCAGAAAAACCTATCTCTCACGAGTCCAAAAGTTTTGTCTACCCCCAGCTGACCATGTTCGTCGTGTAGAGCTTTCAATACTAGATACCGCAGTCGTTTTGGTAGCATTAATTGTCGTCGATTCGGATGGTTATGATACTCTACAACTCGGTATAACAATTTGTCTTGTAGCTCAAATTTGTCCGCTTCCCGCATCAGTATACCGCCAACATTCCCCGGAGCCTGTCGAAGGAGGGCTCGGTGATTGTGTCTGATAGCATAACGGATGGCCCTTGCGACTGGGTCTTGTTCTTGGTATCGGACCATATCTTTCCAGGCTATGATTTTGTCGGGTGTAACATGCATGCCACTAGGATCGCGATAGGCTTTGGGTATAGCGTTTGAGGTACACCCTAGGGAGTCGGCCACTCATAATTCAGAGAACGCCACCTGGTCATTTACTATAGCTGCGGTGCAACATAGGGCCCGTATCCAGGGACCCGGGATTTCTTCCCACTGTTCTTCGTCAGGGGTAGTGGCCAACCCTGGTCGCCTAGACAGGGCGTCCGCTCCAATGTTCAGGGGGCCAGGCTTGTACTTCAAGGTGAAATTGTAATTGTAGAGCGCTGCCAGCCAGCGGTGGCCGGCTGCATCGAGTTTGGCGGAAGTCATGATGTAGGTGAGGGGATTATTGTAGGTCCTCACCTCGAATGACACCCCGTACAGGTAGTCCCAGATGACGGCTTGCACAATGTCAGCATTGGTACCGAGGATGATCGGGTACTTGGGCGTATCTTTGGGTTCGGGACACACCAGCGCGTCCACCTTCATGGGGTGAGATTTCCCTGTGTTGAGCTGTTGTATCTCCAGGTCTACGGTCACCAGGCCGTCGATGGGGTAGTCGTCATTACTTAGGCCTCGTACTTTGATATGTTCGGCTGGTCTAAGAGGCCGCTTTTGGAGATGGCGATCATAGAACCCCCGATATATGATGGTGACTTGGGACCCTGTGTCTAGTAGGGCGGAGGATTAGATCCCGTCCACTAACACCCGGATCAATGCTACCGGACCCACGTGGTTACCCTCTTCGCCGGATCTTCTCCACCTTGAGGGGCCCCAGGAGTTTCGGTATCCGTCGCATACACCCCGCAAACCATGGCCTGGGGCATGAACTTCTTAGGCGACGGGCTCTGGTGACGAGATTCGCCCATCCGACAGTTGTAAGAGATGTGTCCTTTCTTCCCACATTTGTAGCAGGACATATCCCGCGGGGTGACACGGCGGTCATACGGAGGTGAGGTCCGCCCAGAGTATTTCGGCCTCTCGGGGCCTGGTTTGTCTGGCGGTTCCTCCTTCTTGTCAGCACTTCCTTTTGGTTTAGTGCTGCTGGTAGCCTTAGCCTTCTGGGGGGAGTGGAGCATCAAATGCATCTCGTGCTCTTTGACTTGCTGCAGAAGTTGGATAAACAAAGGAGGGGGTCTTCGCGTGAGGTGGTCGCGGATCATGTTGGCGATAGGGTGAGTAGGGCTGGATCCTCGTAGGTATTGCTTGCAGAGATATTCGTCCATCTGGGAGGCGTTTACATATTTATGATGCAGCAGAGGGCCGAGAGAGATTTGTACGCGGTGGATATATGCAGACAGCTCTTCCCCCTCTTTTTGATTTATGGCATAGTATTTGGCCCACAGTGTGCTGTCGTCCTCTTTCGCGCTATAAGCTTCCACTAGAAACTCGATCATCATGCGAAAGGTTAGTTCGGGGTATTGCTCCCGATGAATGGTGATCAATGTGGACGCCGGGGGTCGCAAGCACTCCATGAGTCGTTGCCTTTTGACTATGTCGGTGCATGACCATTCCTCCATTACTCCCCTAGTGTGTTCCTTCCACGGATCTATCCCGTCCTGTCCCGTGGGCACAGGTAGCGTCCCCGAGAAGGCTTTTAACTTCCGGTAGCTTTGAGCATGGGTGGCTAAGGTAAGTGCTTCTACTAACGGCGGTAAGCTTGTGGGGGTGGTTAACTGGTCTATCTTGTCATTGAGTTTCTGTAGCATGTCACTACGCACCCCTGCTTCCGCGGATGCGCTCGACCCGATATAGCTGAATTCTGACCGACAACTAGCTGCTTCGATCGCTGGGTAGTGAGCAAAGGGAAGGGTGGGGTCGTCAGCATCTATTCCCCCGTCAGGGGCGTCCCGAAGTGGATAGATGAAAGGGCTACCACCCAGTGGGGCATTGGGCAATGGCAGATATTGGGGGACGGCAGGTTCAAGCACTACTAGGTCCCGTCTGCAGTCCACTAGCAAGGTATTCCATTTAGCATCTTGGTCTATGAGCACATCTACCAGGCGGGCTTTGGCAAAACCGGGGAGCTGCCGTAGGGCCGTTTGCAAAGTCTCTAAGGGTAAGGCCATGGGCACGTGGGTCACAGCCATGGCACGACGAGCAGGTGTGCGCATTTGGCGCGCCCAGTCGCGTATTTCCTGACGGGATGGAAGAGCCATGGTGGCGGTAATTTTGTCTCGAGGGGGCACCCCAGGTCTAAGATCTCAGCAGCGCCTCCAAATGTAACCCTGTTTCCTATCAAACACAGGCCACAGTCATATGCTGTATTACCTGTAGGCGCACAGGGCCTGAGCCTCTGCCACGGAGAGCCTGGGGTACACACAATATCTATAACTAGGTGCAGCGCCTCCACCTGCGACAGCTTCCGCCAGAGGGGAAGTGGGTCTTCGCAGGACCTATATACCTTCCACATATACACGCACAGCAATATCTCTTGACCAGGCAACTTTACTGATAGCAACAGATATCATATACACATATCAACAGGTATCCCTCCCTAGAGGAGACACTATACTCAGCGTCACGGTGAACGCTCACCCTCCCGTCTCCCTCCACCGGGTGATCCCACCCAGTATCCTGTTCTCGTAGGAACTAGTCCTCCCACCCTCAAGTGAGTCCGAGTTATGTGTGAGTGTGACAGCACAGCCACTGTGTCCTGAATGAACAAGGTACCGTTGGTGCACTTGAAGAATTACCTGCCGGGTACTCCAGCACCCGGTACTGCTACAGATCTTCGCAAAGGATCATAGAGAGACACAGATGGACGCCGGCCGTGGGTGTCCGGGGCGATCCCACCCGGATGCACTGCGGCCTGCTAGCGGGGTCTGAGCCCAGACCTCCCGCCACTCGAACAGTCCTGGTGGTGAATGAGTAACCATACAAGGGAACAGGAACCTAGCTAGGGCCCGTCCCTAGCTCCGCTTGTCTCTACGGTGACTCAGGGCCTAACTGGGCCTGGGTCATGCGGCCTACGTAGGGAGCGGTTCGCCTCCCCACACCGAAGCTCCTTCTCCTCTCCTCTCCAGCTAGCTCTAATCCAACGTGCGCGCAACCACTTCCTTTTTCCTCCTCTCTTGGTTAGCTCATTGGCTCAACTCTGTCACAGGGACCCACGGGGGCTGATGGGACCCGTATCTAGCTACCTCCCTCCAATCAGAACTCTGCTCCTTCGCGGGCTTTCCTTACCATTGCCTGCGCAACCTCTGGCTAGATAATAAGCACGGGTGCCAACCATAACATGGCGGCCACAAGACGCGGATCCTGTATTGGAGCGCCCCCCTACTGCCACATACCCACCCCCACAACAACATAGAGGGGTGAGAAAAAGGGGTCCCAGCTACATTTGTATATGAGCGAACCATATACAGAGAAACACTGATATAATAACATTCAGAAATTCAGCACTCACAACATGAATAAAACGAAGCAAAATTGTTTGCACATAAATTAGATCATTTCTACAATAAGGAGAAATAAGACTGTCTGGGAAGAAAAGGTATTTCTTTTTGTAACCCCAGCAACACTTCACTCTGTGTTATTATATCTCTATCTGTGTTATTATATCTCTCTGTGTGTTATTATAACACACAGAGCGATATAATAACACGCAGAGAGATATAATAACACACAGAGATATAATAACACGCAGAAAGATATAATAACACACAGAGTGATATAATATCGCTCTGCGGGTTATTATATCTCTGTGTGTTATTATACCGCCCTGCATGTTATTATA